>OY293827.1:3000000-3202355 GCA_958507055.1 Crioceris asparagi
ACTGCGTCAGTTTTTTCGTAACAGCTTAATGATTGACTGTTCCAAAATTCTTTTATTTATTATAATTTTTTTTTTTTTTTCTGCAGGTCATCTTGGTCACTTAATAACTAGCTTATTTATTCAATATCTTTTTGTATTGTTAATTCTTAAATCACATTTAGCAATATACATATATAGCAAAAGGAATTTCATTCTTACCGTTTCTCTCACGAAACCTCTCACTCTCTTTTTTTTTATCTTTCTATTATAACCTCAAAATAACTCTTTATTATAGTCCACCTTGTAGGTATATGATATCGATTTAACTTGAGTTATCGAATACACAGCTTATAACTGTCTAAAATGGTCATGTTATTGGAGAAATCTCACTGATGGGATTTTCTTGAAGTGGCTGAGTGGAATCAGTGATGCATGTCATGTCTGTGAGTCGTTTCGTGGAATAGAGGCAAACGGAAACATCTTTCTATACAACCAACTAACTACAAAGTCTATTTCAACGCCGGATTGCACGTTTGTATCACGAATAAATCCACTGCAGAAGCAATAATATAATAATATTGCTGCTCTTTCTGAAAATGCTACGGATGCTATTACCTAGATAGGTACCTATAGGAAGTAGGCGAGATATTTAGATATTTATTTCATCGATTCAAATGATGTGAGCAGCACGTGAATGTGTCGATCAGGTTGTTTTGTATCTGTTTCCACAAAAAAAATAATTATGCGCTCACTTCATTTTGGCGAAGGAAAAAATGTAAAGTTTACGATTTTCACCTCGAATGTCTCCTAATTGCGACTCAAAAGGCTGAGTCTGCGCGGCACTAGGCTGCTGCACTCTTTACTTTGATGGCGTATTATCAATATAGTTTCATTGGTTATTTATTTATTTATAACTTTATTCACACAAATTCGACCTCATGTATTGGATGTCCGGACAACCGTGTCATTTTGGCAACATGGCAAAATGGCTGCATCTACAATCTACAACATAAATAGCGGCAGGCTGAGTTTTCCTTCCCCTTGTATTTTTTTTGGCTCCGTTTTCGCTAATTCTAGCAGTTTTTTTTTATTTATCGGGTTAATTTAGTTATATATTAGCCAAATTAAAAAGTATATCACTAAACACATATTTTCCCCACCCAGCACCCCTATTCGCTACACCCTCCCGTAATCTTTTTAGGGCATCAACAAATTTATTGGAATGAGTTTCTACAATCCAGGCCTACATAACTAAGCAAAAAAAAAGTGCCTAATATCCAATGGAACCTGATATACACATTCAACAAATTTCTTATAGGAAAGGCGTTTGAGTGAACAAACCAGATTTTTTTTTATGGATTAATGATGGTAAATGAAACACAGACATCCGAGTATTCGAGATACCACTTAATTAACACTTAACACATAAAGAACATATCGATAGTTGTTTGCTAACTTCGCAGCTGTTTGGAGTGAACAACACTGTTGGAAGTTTGACTGCGTATGCGTATAATAAATAGTAGCTTTGTTAGTGTCCACAGCAGTGTCTGATTTTATTACCAATCGCTTAGTAATCAGCACAGAAAGTAATTGGTCGTGTCCACAGCAGTGTCTGATTACCAATCGATTAGTAATCAGTAATCAAAAAGTTGACTTCTTCAATATGACAGCTATCAGGAAACCTTAATGTGAGATAACCTATATTTTGTTTCAGATATTTCCCAATTCTATTATGGACATCTATCGTCCGTTTACCACATAATTTTTTTCATTATAAACATATTGAATAGAAAATACTTTTTTTTCTTCCATTTTCAATTCATCTAATATGTGTAATTGTAGAATTAAATTATTTCAAATCTTTTGACAACTGTCAGTTTGACAAATGAACTTATCAGTAATCAGTCGTGTCCACAAGATACACATTTTTGATTACTGATTACTAATCGATTGGTAATCAGACTCTGCTGTGGACACGACCATTCTATGTTAATCAGTAATCAAAAAGTTGACGTCTCTAATATGACAGCTATCAGTAAACAATAGTGTAACATAACCTATCTTTTGTTTCAGATATTTTCCAATTCTATTTGTGAACATCTATAGTTCGTTTACCACATAATCTTTTTCATTATGTATAAATATATTGAACAGAAAATACTGTTTCATCTTCAATTCCTGGAAAAAACTGAACGTTAAATATACTATATATTCTATTCCAATAATATCATACTGTAAAATTCAAACTAATTGAATATCTACTGTGCATTTAATTATCAAAATGGGCAATTGATTACGATTCTTACTCACACTGGCTTAGAGAAGGTAAGAATATGAGTACTGAGTACCTATATACATAAGGTGAATATAGGTGTAGGTTTTCTAGATTTATCTTTAAACAATTGGCACTATATACCATGTAAAGCTTGGTACCTCAGATATTTATATTATCATAGTAGAAAATATTTCCTCTCCGAGGAAACACCAAAAAGATTCAAAACAAAAATGCAAACGCCTTAGGTTGGCAGCCCTGCCAAGTTTTAATAGCATCTACGTTGGCGCAGAGATAGTAAATATAAATGAAACTGTCAAAAGATCGAGAGTACAATTATTGGAAAATACTGTTTCTTAGCTCAAATACAAGATGGAGTTATCTCTCCAATATGGCATATAATGTATATTATTATGGGAAATGCTATTTACCTGTGTGATGTTGGAACAGTTCCAGGCTACAGATAATATGGGCAGATTGGCTATATATTGATCAATAAAAAATGGACCAGTTTTATTGTACACCTGCGTCACTCAATGCAGTACCTCAAAAAGGAGAACTTCGAGTGTATGCTTCCTTTTTGATTTTTCACCGACTTACCAGAGAAGAAGGAGGTGTATTATTAGATTTTATGTTTGTTTGTAGTCGTGCAGTTAGGTATTTTGGTTATTCTATTTTCCAGTCCAATCTAATATCCTCTTGCCTTCTTTCCTATAAAGAATCCCCCAAATTAGGTGTAAATGTGAGATTTGGATCTTTTATCTGGCATAATTGAAGAAAAATGATTTCCGAAAACATTTCCTATTTTTTTTAATTATTGGATTAATAAACAATCTATTTTCAAATTTTTAATTAACCTACGAACATGCGGAACTGTTATTTTGGAAATATTAAATTTTCTTCTATTTTTTTTATTTTCAGCCTCAAAATGCCTCAAGGTCCCAGAGCCAATCCGCTGATAAAGCCCTTTGTGGTATTGGCCCTGCCTGGCATGTACTTGTTCTACAAATACAATCAATACAAGCGGAAGAGAAAAGAAAATGCTACGAAACGTCTGGCCGAAAGAGAACTTCAACATTTGAACAGTAAAATTGTAAGTAAATCTTATTATTTTTTCCGTTCAAAATGTGTTATAAAGTCTAAGCAACTAAGTAACCCGTTGCGTTACATCACAGGTGAATCGGTAACGCTAACGTTGTCGAATCGTATTATTAATGTCAGTCATAACCTATAAAAATGGCGCCCTGTCAAAGTCACGTGTTCCGGAAAAATAAACTAACCTATAATTTTTGACATTGACAGGACCTCTGGTGCCAACTGGTGAACCCGGGAACGATAGCCCCCATTGTTTGGACTCAGCTAGCTAATTGCTTGTTTTATATAACTTTCCTGGCTAATTATTTCTATTAAATTTATCCGCTACTTTACGAATTCACAATAAATAGTAATGAAAATTCGACCGTTATTCATTATTTTTAAAATTCAAACGTTATTGAGTTTTTTTTTATCAAAGATATAATAATTGCGTGGATTTTTTGAGAATTTTGTTCTATTACGTCAGTTGCAAGCTTGTACAAAACAGCATTTGTTGTTTGCCTAATTTCTCCCAATACCTATGAAATTTAAAATTTAATATTAGTAACAGTTCAGACTTCAGATTCAAAATGTTTTGCATTGCAAAACCTGCGTTTTAAATGCATTAATCCATTATGAAAAGTATTAAAATTTCTTGAAATGACATTGAGTGCGCATTTAAGAATTAATCCCTCAAAATAATTACATCACTTTCTATACACTATTCACAATATTTCAATATGCGTTTGACCAGGGTTGTCATTCACGAATAGAACACGACAGCGCTGATTCCTTGACTTCACATCACAAATGGATTCGTTATGCAACACACAATACAATTCTACTACGTAAACCACATTTTATTTATTTAATTTAATTTAAATTTTACCATACAAACTTTCACTGTGTCAAATCTCATACGCCTTTGTGTACGTTTTATGCCTTAAAAATCGTCTAGAATCACGTATTAATATATAGATGAGTGTCAAGAAATAAATAAAAATAAATAAATCTAGTAGGTAAGTTTTATATGGATCTGCTACAATCCAATCAGTTATCTAAACTGTCAGAAAAATATTTGATCTGTAAATGTGAACGTGGATCATTTCAAAAAGTTGTGTGAACTTTGGTATCTAAACATTTCACGGGATTTGTGTAATAAATAAAGGAAAAACGCTCATGCAACCTTATTCATCTTTCGAAATGTTTCCATCTTATAAAAGATGGCTACTTATATTACGACGAGAATCCGTAGCGCTGAGGCACGATCGGTGCGAAACACAGCAGCACCGTCTAGGGATTTGTCAGCCAACTGAGGCTGTATACTCGTATACAAGGGGGACAATTTGTCAAAAGTTATAATGGCTATATCTGAGGAGACAAACAAAAATATTCAAAATGACTAGAGAGATTTCAGTAGGGTTTATTAATGGGCATGATGGGACAAGTAGTTTTGAAAAGGCGGCCATACAAGCCATGCGCTAGATATATAATCAAAAATCGTTTTAATTCAAAGCTATAATACGATTCACGATATTCATACCCATATACCCGTGGTCTATAAAGACAACATTATTCATTCCTGCATCAAAGGCACCTGTCACGTTTAATGCTTATCCGATGAAGATTAGTTTATATTATGAACCATAGATAACCAAGAAACAGTTATGAATTCGGTCACCAGAACTACGCACGGACATGGCCCATACCCCTTAAACCACTAAAATTTAATCTAAAGGTAGATCTGTTGATTCGGTATATATATATATATATATATATATATATATATATATATATATATGTCAACTAGTATGTAAGTTTTTAAATGTCACCCTGTATAGCAACTGTATATACGTATCCCATCTCCGTCTGCTTGGAAAGTATACCACCCTCGAGATTACTACTTCATATATACGGTTGGGAGAAAGGAAATTTATATCTTTGCCTTTGAAATATGCTATTACTTGGTACAACAAAATGTTGATAATACAGCAAACTCCTACCGATTGATGTTGTCGTAATGGAGTTTTATTATAGTTGCTCAGTCAAAAGTCTGCAGGAAATTTACTCTCTATAATAAAAAATCCAACCGACTTTATTAGATTAATATTCACAAAACAGGTGAATAGAGGACTAATTTTTTTTCACAATCAAAACTGTGGAATGGAAACGCCTACGAGAATATAGAACAAAATGTGTAGCATAATGCTTTTTCAAGAAGACTCGCATTTTTGACATATGTCATCGTAGATGTAAACAACTGTTGAAAACCGAACACCGAACATTTCACACTGTAAAAATGGATGTTGGCGTATGGTTAGTGTTTGTCCATACCGTTAGAATAATTTAATATGACATCTAGACATCTATCAGTAAACAATAGCGTAACATAACCTATCTTTTGTTTCTGCTCTATAATGGACATATATCGTTCCGTTTATCATATAATCTTTTCCATAAATATATTGAACATAAAATACTGTTTCTTCTTCCATTTTCAATTCCTCTAATATGTGTAATTTTCGAATCAAAGTATTTCAAATCTTTTGACAAACCTCAGTTTGAAAAATAAGCTTACCGATGCATCAGTAAACAGTCGTGTTCACAATTCTACTGATTTCTAAGCGCTTGAAAATCAGACATTGCTCTGATTTATAGTGGTAATAAATAAAAAAATCGATACATTTCTATAATAATACTTAGGTATATTTACTATATAATATGTTTATGTAAGACATGTTTATACTCTCTTCTTCTCTCTCAACATCTGACAATCGTTTGTTGTAGTTTCTTCTTCTTCTCCATGTCTCTGAGCTTGAACGATGGCGGCTCCAAGCCACCCTTGACCACATACTCGAAAAAGTCCTTGGCCATTTGCTCTCTGTCTTTTATCTGCAACGTTGCTCTCTCAAACAGTTTCAATTCGAGCTGAGTTAATTGAGGTATGCCACAATTGTGGATGACGCCGCCTCGGGAAAATTGCAACGTAGACACTAGATGCCTGAAAAATGCATCAACGTATTGAAACGGTTTTTTTTATCACAGTGGAAGTTTTTTTCTTCTAGAGAGTACAATGACATTGCAGCGCTGTGACTTTGAATATGAGGATATCGTGAAAAAATCTTACCTAACCTAACCTAAGAATATATAGAAATATTTATGAGGATATAAAACTCCCAGAGACGAGATAACGTTGAATGATCCAAAATATGTTGTCCGATCAAGTTCACTTTTTTGATTATCTGCGCAAGTTCTAGAACTGGGATAATCCCATATGTAAACCAATAGGTTAAGAGTTAAGAACCAGCAACTATTTGGGAATTCAAAATATACCTTGTTATGACACTGTCATACTTCAAATTCAACCAATAACAGACCGAGAGATTCAAAATTTCCCAATAACTGAACGAATTGCGAACGTCTTTTGCAATGACAGTTTGTATAATACGTTGCTGGTTCTAGCTGGCCTAGAAACTAGAAAAGCAGCAGCGGACAACAGATTCGAACCCACCCCCCCGCAACTCTATCCTCTATTTACTCATTCTTGATTGCTACTAACTTGCATGTACTCAGACAATTTGATCTCACAAAGGCCGCATAGAATGCCTTCTTGTCACCACACAAACCCATTCCTATGTTACTTATCATGTGATTCAATGCAAATGCTTCACTCAATGGAAAATGCTCAACAAAATCATCTCGGCTCATCTTCTTGTTTGGAAATTCATCTTCTCTAATGCCTCGAAACTTTGCCATCAAACTTTTAGCTGATCTAATGAGAGAAAGAAAAATAACTAACAGATACCATTTGTAATTACTCCTACTCCAACTTGTAATCAGTTTTGCTGAAAAGTATTACCTATCATTGAGCTCTACTGGTTTGGCACGGCTGAAGAGTGGAACCGCAAGGTCTTGATCTGGACCTCCAATGATCGGTACTTGACAGAGATATGGATCCAGGTCTTGGTATCGTCCAAGCAAACTGTTGGCTTTTGTCTGAACATGGAATAGAAAGTTATTGACTGTATCAAAGTATATTGATAAATACGAAACTCATATTCGTTTGTTTAACCTATAAGGCAAAAGTGGCGCGTAATGCCTAGTGGTTTATATAAATCTAAAATTTAGAAGTTAGAGCTGCCATAGCATATTTACTTTCATTGGCACATAAGTTACAAACATAGGTAGCGGCATAATTCACGCTCGGAGATTTCGCAGATTTTAACGCTATACAAAATCCCGCAACTCTATATACTTCTACTAAATACCAATAAAAGTACCTACCTGAACCAGTGCTGCTGATCCTATAATTCTAGCTGGATTATACCAGTTGGTTTCTTTAAACACATTACCCACCAGCGGTGTGAATACTGATACAGGGGATGCACAGACCAATATAATAGATCTTGGGGCATGCAGGGTGCACTGTTTTGCCAAATCGTGAATTCTTCGACCTTCTGCCATTATTCTGTCGGCCAGTGAGGTGTCCTCCTTTAAGTTTTCCACACCTAACATGACCACTATGTCAGCACTCTGAAATACATGTAGACAAAGATATCGAGGCAACTTGCCAATGTAGTTATTTATTTTTACTCTACTACCCTGCTGCCCAGAGGTAATCACATAAAATGTTCTGTGTTTCAAAAATGAAATATCAAATTGTGACACCTTATAACCTAATAAATAAATGGTAAAAGTTATAAAAGCTCAAAAAAATCAAATATTTGCAAAAATAGGTGTATTTTAGCATAACTTTTAATAAAATTGAGGCGGAGGGCGGTATTTTCAATGGTTTGTTAATAACAGCTGGAATTTTCGATTTGGAAGTATCATTTCAATCCCAAATAGTATATATAATCATCCTTGAACTCTATTAAACGCTAAATCCTTCAAAATTAGCAAAAGTATGCGTGAAAATAGTACACATAAGTTCGCGACAAAGTGAGGTTAAAAGAGGCGATGATTGTCTTGTGCCGTGTGTCCGACTGTCAATTACAAAGTTGCCAATACTGTCAATATTGAACATATTCTTAGATATTCGATACAAATAGCATCAACCAACTTTTTAGGGCTTTTACAACAAAAGTCGCTGAACTAGACTATTACCAAATATAAAGGTATGATAGTTGATTGTTGTTAATACCCGTATTGCCTTGCCAACATTGAGATCACCTTCGAAAACGTTGGCCCTGCACTTGGTGTCGATATGATTCAACTCGTTGGCCATTGGCTCGACCGTTTGATCACCATGCAGATTCAAAGCTGACACGAGTGGATTTTGCTTCAAAAGAAAACTCGTATACTTGCCCAGCGGTGTATGTGCTCCCAAGATGGATACTTGAATTGATTTTTGGAATTCATCCTTTGATGGAGATGAAAGATTTCTACTTGCCCAAGAAGATTGCACGAATTCTATGAAATTGAGAAGGAGTACTTTGTTCTTAATGAGTATCGTTTTTGTAAACTTACTTTGTTTGATGGAGTTTTGAATGTTCATTTTACTTGAAATTTATTTGATGATTGTCAAATTTGATTGTGATGTCAAAATTATTGTCAGTGTGATATGAAGCATAGAATTTGAAGGTTGTCAGTCAGTTGAATAACAAGCATTGTTGTTTTTCTTGGCATGCTAAAAACAAACAATGGTCGTTGGATTTTTAAATTCGATGGAACTTGTTTTAGTCACCAGTTCCACGCCTGGTTCTTGATCCACTGTTCGATATGTGTCCCCTAATATGGCATTTAGCAATTCCATCGGATAGGACACTGGTCCTATCATGGCCTGCTCTGTTCCCAACATGGCTAGTTGTTTGGCCCTGTTCATTGCCTGTAATTCTGTCTGCTTTTTTTTGGTTGGTTTGCGCGTTGTATATAGTAAGCGTACTCCGATTTTGATAATTTTTGATTCATTTGAAAGAGGAGACTTGAGAAATGGTCCCGTATCCGTAAAAACTCAAATCCGAAATCTCCTTCCCTCCGAAAAGGGGGTGGAGGGGACAAATTTTCTCGAGAATTCGAGATGCCACAATTAAAGGTAGGACAATATCTGGAAACGTTTAGGTTGAACATTTTTTCAAAAGAGTTACGGTTTTCGTGTTACATTCATGTTAAAATCTCACATATGTGTATTTTCGCTATGTGGAAGGCGCAATTTCTTTCGAAAACTGAAAATCTCTTTGTACCAAATGAAAGACAATACTATTTGTAACAACATTTATGATGAACATTTTTTCCTTAGAGCTACGGTTATCGAGTTAAGCGGTGGTAAAATGGTTAAATCTAAAATATATATGGGTAATTTCGCAGCGATGTTCTGAGATTTCTATATAATAACAAGTACAAGCAAAGAATATACCTGGGTTATATGATAAGTACTATCTTCTTTGGTATTAGTGAACGTTCAAGGATTTTCGTGACTAATGTTACACTCAAAAGTGTGAAATAAATATTGTTTACAAAAATATTTTTTACAAAAAATTGGACCGACGTTATTAGTTGATGCACTGAAAAGTATAAAATAATATTACTTCTATTGGTGACAGTACTTTTGAAGTTGTGCAGTTGCAGTTAGATTGATAACTTTTGGCACCAACTTCACAAGTACCATCACCAATAGAAGTAATATTATTTTATACTTTTCAGTGCATCAACTAATAACGTCGGTCCAATTTTTTGTAAAAAATATTTATTTCACACTTTTGAGTGTAACATTAGTCCCGAAAATCGTTGAACGTTCACTATACCATATCAATGAAGATAGTACTTATCCTATTACCCACGTATATTCCTTGCTTGTAGTTGTTATTATTGAGATCTCAGAACATCGCTGCGGAAATACGCTTGAATATTTTAGTTGTTACCATGTTAACACCGATTTAACTCGAAAACCGTAACTCTAAGGAAAAAATGTTCATTATAAATGTTGCTACAAATAATTATATCTTTCATGTAGTATCGAAAAATTTTCAATTTTCGAAAGAAATTGTCCTCTCTACATAGCAAAAATACATATTTAACATGCGTCTATCTCGAAAACCGTAACACTTTTGAAAAAATGTTCAATTTGAACGTTTCCGGATCCTGTCCTATCTTTAATTATATCAACTCAGATTTTCGATTTTCGAGAAAATTCGCCCCCTCCACCCCTTCGGGGGCGGTTTTCGGAGGGAAGGAGATTTCGGATATGCGTTTTTATGAATATGGGACCATTTCTCAATCCCCTTCTTCCAAATGAATCCAAAATCATCAAAATCGGAGCTCGTTTACTATATAAAAGGCGCGCACGAACCAAAAAAAATAAAAATAAAGCAGACAGTCGAATTGTATACCTCCTCCGTTCGGGGTTCGTCGGTCAAAAAATTGGACAAACGTTATTAGTTGGCGCACTGAAAAATACGAAATAATATTAATACTTTTGGTGCTGGTACTTGTGAAGTTGGTGCCAAAAGTTAACAATCTAAACTGCAACTGCACAACTTCAAAAGTAACAGCACCAATGGAATTAATATTATTTCGTATTTTCCAGTGCACCAACTAATAGCGTGGGTCCATTTTTTTATAAAAAGTATTTATTAATGGTATATTGTGTGCACATTTTATCCATTCTCATTTCCGATATTGAGTTTGCCTTAAATTTCTTGTCAAGGACAGTCTTCTTGCTTTTGTATTTGACTTAATCGGGTGAAATTCCTTGAATCGTGCTTAAATAATCTGCAGGTTTTAGGGTTCAATATAAATATTATAAGGACAAAAAGACTTTTATTTCATATTCAAATATAAATTTATATAACTATAGTTCTAATTCTAATACTGAACAATATTATGATTACAAAAACAGGATGATAATCCAAATAGAACAGTTGAGGGGATCTTTTTCTAATGTAGCTATAAGAAATGACAGAGAAATACTTCAAATAACAATGATTTTGAAATTTATCTTAGTGAATTTATGGTAGCACTGCTAGTTTCTTACTAAGTGCCCATTTATAATGGACGTAAAACGTAGGGCTACATAACGTATAAGATAGACGTAACATTTTTCTATTTATAATGAACGTAAAAACTTGGTTGCTACGCATGCGTGAAATAATTGGACGGCTATAATTCATCTGGGCGTTTTCTCTGGTGTATGTATACTTTAACTTAATAACTTCAACGCTATGAAATTGGAAATGCAGTTTTGTGGTTTTGTTATTATCAATGAGAAGAGTACAAGGAAGATATAGTGTAAAAAAATCTAGGCGATGGATTGTGCGTCCAGTAAACAAGGATCAAGAAAAGAAAGGTGAATACCGATGTTTAATAATATAACTAAAACATCATGATGAAGAATATTCTTCAAATATACAAGAATGCGAACAGATACTTACCAACCGATAAATAATTCAACCCAAGAAATCCAAATCCCCTAAAAATGTTTCTAAATTTTCCATAAGCCGCACGTAAAGTTGAACATTGTCCAACTTTATGTCCGCCTAACGTTCGGCCGTAAGATCTTCCGGTCTACTGTAACACATAAGTGTTACGTTCGCTGATTGTGAACGATCCCACCTATTTTCCAGTGTTCAACTTTATCTATTACGCATATCTTACGCCTTACGTCCATTATAAATGAGCACTAAATGCCCTTCAAATCACATGGTTTTAAGACCTTGTACGACAGCGCGATGATATAAATTTCTAATGGTCAAAAAAAGAGATTCATGATCCTATAGGGTATAGTTTGTGTCACGAATGATGGCTATATTGCCTGTAATCATTCACGAACTACGTACATCACGCTATACTTCTCTCATCGCATCTCATTATCATGAAATGTTCTCCTATGTTTGTCGATCTTGGGTACGACATCGGTATTTCAAGCTTTATACCATGATAGGGCGCTGCTGGTATGTCCGAAGGCAACGCAATCTTTATTTCATAGACGTCACAATCTCAAAGTGACATTTCAGAGAATTCAGATGAATACATTTATCTTTTACAAATCAAGCAAAATATTTGTTTTTTATGTTTCTGTATTATTGTTAACAATAAATCTTTCATGTAATTGCTGATTTAATCACTCGATGCTTTTTACTCCCTAATTATATCAATTTCCTTAAAGCGTATAAAAAAATTCAATTTCAGATCTCTTATCTCGAAATCGTCACGCCACTGATTTACTCCCTTCGGTTGAATTTATCCGTTTCTCGTCTTTTCAAGGCAGACGCCGTCATTCGTGAAACAAACATCGAGTATTTTTCTGTTTCCAGCTGAAAATTCATTCTAAAATCTATTAATACTTTACTCTTAGTTAGAATTATAAATAATTAGCTTGTATTATTGTTATGATAACGTGTGAATTTTTATAAATTACTGAAATGATTATGAAATCACTAAATACACAGTAGAACTAATAATACTATAAAATAATAAACCAAATCTTATAGTATCTCCGAAAACCCATTAAGGAGGTTTCCAAATTATAAAATTTCCTTCGATCGTCTTACATAAATCTTTCATTTAAAATCGTTTGAATATACAGGGTGGTACGAATTATAATGGAGAAACTTTAACAGCGTATTCAGCAGATAAAAATAATTAAAAAAGTTCATAAAAACTTATCTACAAAAACGCTTCGTTTTGGAGAAGAAATATTGCGAAAAAAATCGGTTTTTCTTATTTTAAAAAAACTTTACTAGATTTTGCTTTCAAACTTATTAGGTATTATTGCCACATAAAAACAAATTTATAGCATAATAAACACTTGTTTTTATTTTACAAAACCGTTTTAATTAATTTAAATAATAAAATAAGTTGTACGCCAATGGTTTATCGCAATTTTGTTAACAAATTTCGATATCCTGATCAATTCTAAACAAAAAATATTTCTTTAGTATTTTCGTTAAAACAAACCGTTTTCGAGAAAAAAACATTTTTTTGCATTTGCACCTAATATCTTCTTAGGTTTGCAAATGTGATGTAAATAAAAACGAATTGAAATTGCGCAAATTATCTTAATTTAATTTGCTAACCTCAGATATAAGGTTCACGTGCAAACAAAAATATTTTTTTCTCTCGAGAACGGTTCGTTTTAGCGAAAAGAATAGAGAGATAATTTTTGTTTAGAATTGATAAGTTTATCTAAATCTATCAACAAAATTGTGATAAACCATTGGCGTACATTTTTTATTATTTCAAATAATTAAAACGGTCTCACGAACGCCACTGGTAAAACAAAAACAAGTGTTTATCATGCTATAAATTTGTTTTTAAGTGGCAATAATACCTACTAACTTTGAAAGCAAAATCTAGAAGAGTTTCTTTAAAAATAAGAAAAAACGATTTTTTTCACAATATTTCAACACCCCTTATCTCCAAAACGAAGCGTTTTTGGAGATAAGTTTATATCAACTTTAATTTTTATTTGCTGAATACGCTGTTAGAGTTTCTCCACTATAATTCGGACCATCCTGTATATACTTTTAGATGGATATTATATAAAAAATTGCATAGGTATATATGACATAATTTTATTTAATGTTAGGCTAAAATCATCGGAATCTACCCAATTCTTTTACCTTTACGGTAGTAAACTATCCTTACCGTTCTTGATACAAATAATTATATTATTTACGACAAGACTGTGCAGTTTAGATGAGAAGGAGACAATAGTGTAAGTAGAATTTAAAACTAGTTCAGTCAAATCAATAATAGTTAGGCTATTACAATAATTACAGTCAAAATTAGGCTTTATACAAACTAATACATATATATTTGTTATAATCAGCTAATTAAAGTCTCTTCCATTTGATTTCCTCACACCAAACGGTTTATCTTGATGTGTTATCAAAAAGTACATGCCAGTGGTATTCCTAGAGTAAACAAAAAATATCTTATTAATCTTGTATTCAAAACGATTAATCAGATTAATTATTCCAGACTAAGACTATCGCAGGATGTTTGGTAGAAATGTTTTGTTCAACCTGTTTGTGACAAAACTGGGTCACCAGGCATCATCAAAGTTGTGATCTTATTTTACTAAATGATTCTCTGATACAGAGTAAACTTCCCATGTGCTTTAATAATTATTTGGGTCAATTCCAAAACTCCCATTCAAAGATTATATTTGCTAATACCTTATCTAAATTATTACTGCATCAGCTTTATATAGTATAAAAGCTGTAGAACCTCTTTCGGTTTCAATATAGATAGACAGCTTTAATTCAACTGAACATTATTGTTATAAATGGTTATTAATTACGAGTTGATTTCTTAATGAACATAAATAAGAGAGAATATTCTAGTTTTTTATGTTTATAATGAAGATATACATGAGAAGTATTTTTGGAATGTAATTCGAATCTTTATTAAAAATCCGCCTTTATTTCAATGATAAATTACTGGAAGTATGCCCTGGGAACAAAATTCATTACAGGCTAATCTGCCAACGGCTTTAATACTATAAAAACCTCCAGTTTTTTCAGTTTCTCAGCCACGGGAACTATCACAATATTTGCTAATCACCATAAATTCACCAACATCTTCAATAAATTTTTGGTTCGTGCTGGAAGATGTCGAGCTGGACACTGAGCCAAGCATTTCAACCGCAAATAAGTCGAACATGAATGGGGGGCTTACACAAGCAGAGCACACCAGGCATTGGCATTGGTGGTTGCCTAGTTTTGTTTCTGAGCTCATCAGAACCACAGTACAAATGCTGTGGTAGAACTGTTATGGAACTCGTCTAAATGTAAGTAGTATTGTAAAGTTTGCAAGTGGATTTGAAGTAATTTGTAGCCTGATATTTAAAAAGAACTAAGCCTAATGAAGGCGTTTCAAGTCTTCATCATATCAAATTGTCCCAATGGAAACTCACCTTTTGTTTGGGAATCCCATGTAGGCATCGGTTGAAAAATCACACTGCTTGTGTGGTCCTCTCCATACTGAGCATCGGGTAGCTGGGAAAGCCCTTTCATTACGCACAGATTCAGCCCAAAGGCGCCATGCTCTTACGTGACTACAGGCGACTAGAAGATGAAATAAAAAACAAACAATAACCGACCGAGAGAATGTTTTTAATTTATGACATTAATGTGTCCGACTATAAAATGGCAAATACTGAAGGAAGTGTCAAGCCACAAGAGTACCTAATCGAGTTTAATCAAGAGTAGCTTTTTGTAGTAAGTGAGTTGCCTAATCTAAATTTCCAGTTTACTACCCTTTTTATCCAATGGCGTAGAAATCCAAAAGGTGAAATGATTAAATACCCCAAGTTCTACGCTCATGCATTATTATTAATAATAATTTTTAGATGGGATGTTTCAGCATATAAAACTATGCCAAGGTACCAAATGTCGTCGAAACCGCATTAGTCGTTTCAAATTACCAAGATAAGTTTACTAAAAAGATTTATTTTGGTCTGAGGAACAAGTGGTAGGAGTTTGTAAAGATCTGTAAGGTACACCCTGTATATTGTTCGATACGTATGTCGTATATCAGATACTTAAGCCCGCTGCAGACGGAGTATGTTTTGCTGCATGATTGCTTGCTTGTTTTGCTGCACGGTCCGATAAATGTTGCCGCGCATGGTTTGTTGATGGCTTTCTTGCTTGTGTTGGCTTCACACGATGCAGGCCATCATATATGTAAAATGACAGTACAGAATGATATGACTGTGACAAATGATACAAAATATTGGACATTCGAATGAAGCTCTATTTCTAATCATTTTTACAGCAGAGAAAATGTCCCAACAATCAAAAATAACATGTTATTATGTGCAAAATAACTTTTGAGTACGACTCGACTAGTTCCGAGTGCTCCGACAAGGCACGATGCGTGAAAACAATCACCGAAAATAGCACCAGTTCTATCATCAAAGCATGCACGATTTCAAGCAACCAACAGTGCACGCGATGTCATTTTCTTACACGGAAGCATGCACAGCACCATGCCTAGGTCCCGTCAAAGAAACATCCAGCAAAACATACTCCGTCTGCAGCGGGCTTCAGTTACGCTTGCCGTACAGTGGCGTGCGCTTACATTTGTAAAATTATCAATTCAAATAGTCATATTGAGTAGATTTTTTGATTTATGAAAATTGAATTCTTGCACTCCTATTAGTAGGTATTCAGGTAGTTTTCCGTTTCATGCCATAGACAATAAAATTAAGAACAAAATAATATGCTGCCATCTCTTTTACTATTATAACAAAAGGTTGGTATAATAATAATATTGATTTGGATGCAAAATATTTTTCACCTTCAGAATGACATGCAATTTTTGTCCGCCAAAGGTTAATGGAAAAAAGATTGATCGACCGCCAGTTTGCGCTGGCCCCTTGGATGACCTTGATCGAGCTCCACATTATTAGGTATATATATATGTAGGAAATTCATAATGAAAATGTGGGTCAACATGTAAAGTGTATTTTTTTCTTTTTTTGCATACATACCAGATGACCTATGATTTTATTTGATAACATTTTTCTTGTTCCAACAGTTGAAGGAAGAATAATTGCTTATTTGGAAAAATATAGGTACGACCAACTGACCAACGAGAACCATAGTAGGTATAAACCATAGACATCTCAACACCTAGACCACGCATAGCCTCTTTCAGAGCGATCCAACATCTCAAGACCATTATTCTTCTGGTCCATAATGGTTCGTGTCCGAGACTGATACGATTAACATATTTGCCAAACTTCTTATTTTTCATGGCAACTTCAGATTTATAGAGTAATAATCAAAGACATTCAGACGTAATTGAAAGGTGGTCGTTGATATAGTTATTACTGATTATTCAGAAACACCTGCAGATTAAATTATGTACCAAATTTATACACAAAATAAAAATTTTCATTTGTGAAATAAGAGGATCATCAGTCGATATCGATCGATTGAGTTAAGCGCGGCAACACAGGAAAATATAATTTAGGCGTCCGTATGAATTCGCCAGCTTTCGTCGCTAGTCGGAATATTGTTGTTCGTTGTTCCATTCATAATTTGAGTGTTGCTACTATGTTTTACGAATTTATACGCTTCTACACTGCTACACTGTTGCCAAAATTTCCTATAGGAAAATTTTGTCTCTCTCTTACACATGGAAAATACCAAAACAATTCTCTAACAATAACAGATCGCCTTTGGATACATGTTATGAATGAAATGCTTCGTCTAGGTGTTCAGATGTCTATGGTATTAACTGTATATTTCAAAATGTCTTGACCATATACGGGATTTTCCGGAAGTAATGGGACAACAGTCGGGATTGTATGGAGTTTGGTTGAGGATCCCAAAATTCAGCAGGGTGGAAACTCTAAATATTTGCATAAATATTGAAAAGCAGTATCACCAAACTTATAGATAAATTCAATATATTTTTCGATAAACAGTACCTTTAGTACATACGATGCAATATATGTATGCACTAATATCAGAAATAAATAATGCTCTAGTTATAAAAAATCTACCATTTGCATTTAAGTTTACCATTCTGAAGAGTTCCACACTGGCTGTCATGAAAGTTTACTGGAAGAACTGAACAGTTACGAATTGAGAATGAAAATATACGAGTTAATCAAAGACAACTAACGCAATCGAAAAAAATTGTCAATATTTTTGGTATGCTGAACGATCCAAAATATGACCTATGGCATCCCACAAGGAGCTGTACTTGGACCTCTACTCGTCCCTTTACTCTCAATAAGCTGGATTCAAATTTTCATGAATTTTTTACTTTGAGTTTACTGCTATATACAGGGTGAATCGGGAGGAACGGACCCAACTACAGGAGAGTATATTATACACTTGAAAATAATAGAAAAAACTCAAATGTTCTTAATCGATTTTTATTTGTTTTCAAGTTACAGGTTAAAACAAAATTTCATATCATAACACTTTTTTAATCATAGCATTCTTTTAATAAATTTTCAAAAATGCCGCCATTGACCTCTAAACTTTTTCTGCAACATTTGTTGAAAACTCTGATACTCTTCAACAGCAGCTGTTGCATTTCCATCACAGAAACCATAAACAAACATTTTTTAAATACGATATAACTTGAAAACAAATAAAAGTCGAATAAGAACATATGAGCCCTTTACATTATTTTCAAGTGTATAATAAAGTAGTACTTTTGTCCGTTCCTCCCCACTCACCCTGTATATATAAAATTAATTTTCCATAATGAATGGTATCGATTGTAGTATCGGTACATTATTAAATTTGTGTCTATCCTGAACCTCAAATTGAATCACCCTTTACATATATGTGATAAATTTCCCATCATGTCCTCTGAAGCGCTTGCCATCAGATTGTATAGATACACTTTACTCGTATTGATTACAGACGGCAATCTGTGTTGTTACAACAAGCACTCTTTGTTCATATTCCGGCTGATTTAAGCCCTTAATGAGCAAGTTATCATCAACGAAGTACATTCATATACATGCTCCTCTATCAGACGGGATGATTGAATCGAGAGAGCTTTCGATAAAATGTTCACTTGTGAACAGCGCCTGGCTGAGCAACTTCATTAAATTGAATAAACTTGTTATGTTATCATTAGCTTGGCCTTTGTTTTGGAAAATAAGTTTAAAACTTGAAATTGGGTTACTAGCAGCTAGTTCTTGATAAACTATGATTACAAAGGGCTAGTTTACAAGCTTCGATAGAGCGTTTCAGACTGAGAATACAGTGTGGCGTCTTATGGAGTCCTTTTTGTTACCAGTGCTTGTTATACCGGGCTTAAATCTTAATATTATCTGCATGTTCAATAATTAATAATAATAATAACCAATGGGTTTAAAAATTACAAGAGAAAATATTATAGGTAAAATTGAAGAGCGACAACATTGTGTTCGCATTTAAAATACACTCTCAATACCTGGCCACACTGCATTCTCATTGTGGAACGCGGTAAACAATATGTGCTCAGTAGTTGTGAGCAAAACTTACAAACTTGATTGATGATACGTTGCCTGGCCAGATAGCTGGGCTGGCAACCGGGCTGCAGGGCTCTGCCACCATTTGGGAAGAAATCAGCATGGCCGACGGCTATGGGGAAACCAAAAATACCAGCATCAGTGTGAATGATATCGACGTAGTCGGCGTCTGAACGTGTTAGTCTTTTCGAAGTATCTGTAAATTTTATGAATTGTGTGTCAAGTACGAGTGGGTTCCGTACGGTAACCGCAAGGACCTTATAGCAGACATCATAGAGTTATAAACAAATAAATGGATTTTCATACACAAGTGTAATTTTTAAGGGAGGTTTTATAGGCATCAAAGTTTTTGAAGAAAAAGCTGCCAAAGATGCGTTAGATAGAGAACCACAAATTTATCAAACTCGCACCTTTGTGTATAGGGTGTATAGGATATTACTGATGTTTGACATATTAGTTGACAGAATGAATATAAATCAGCGAATCTATCTTTATCGTGTAGATAGAACTTAGAAGTTTGATTTGGTAACTGTTTCATGCCCATGCGTCATTCCAGTGACCGAATACATAACTGTTCTTTGCATAAATGTATGAGTGTCTACGGTTCCATGTCCCAATAAAGATTTCTTAACTTGTTCTATGGATTCTATGGATATTAAAGTTTTTTTGCCTTTAATCTGGATATGAATAAGAAATTTCATGTCACTAGTACTTATAAATATTTAAAAAATAAGGTAAAAGTCTAATTTAGCGAAAAAAATCAAATGTTTTCAAAAATAGTTGTATTTTAGCATAACTTTGTTAATAAAAAAAGGAAAAATGTTGTTCTTAGGACTTACGAATTTTAATTATAATTTTTTCTAAAGCAAATATTCTTGGCAATGAAATTCATAAAATAATCTAATGCTACGAAAGTTATACTGTTGGCAACATTGATATTAACAGCACTTGAATGTTGAATATACTGCACAAGTCAATCATCAATTCGTTCAACCTCACTTATATTTATTATTTACACGCATTGTTTTGATAACTTTGAAGGATAATATTATAGTATTTGGGATTGAAAACATATTTCCAAATCGAAAATTTCACTAAAAAGTCGCAAGTTCTATGAACAATATTTTTCCTTTTTTTATTCACAAAGTTATGCTAAAATACAACTATTTTTGAAAACATTTGATTTTTAGGGCCTTTATAACAAAATCCGCTTAACTATATCCAAAAATAAACCTCAGGAATGTTTTTTATCATTATATTTTATTGTTATATTTTCTGTATAACGAAAATCGACCACCGGGCGCCATATTGATTAATGTGTGGAGATAATCTTCTTCCGCTAGGAGAGACGATAGTTATTTCAAATTTTACATTCACATTGAACAATTCCTAGACAAAGGGAAACACTTTGAATAATCCAGGGAAATCAATTTTCACTTGTGCACACAAAGCGCTGTCACCCAATAAAACGAGCTTGTCAGTCTCATGACTCATGGTTAGGTACTTTCTTACCTATTATGGATATCGTAATCAAGATAAAATAATTTTTCCAAAATGCAAAATGTAATTTGGTAGAATTCAGTTTTTCCGTTGTGAAAATGAAACATCTCCAAATCTCAAGAAATGTTTAGGTATGTCATCTCAGATATCAGTATCATAATGAACATAAAAAAGCTCTTACATTCACCAGAAGACCAATGCAAATTATGCATCACATCTTATTGAATCCGCAATCACTCATTTAACGATAATTATATAATATTACATGTTGAAAAGAAAGCATTAAGACTTAATCTTCTTGAGTCCCTAGAGATTAATAAACGAAAACATTCAGGTAATCTCCTCAATGACCAGATCGATTTCACATATCTATTCCATTGTTAAGTATATAATAATTTAGAAATTAGTTATTAATTACCATCCTCCGTTGTATTTATATATAGTTACTTGTCATCTTAGATTTTTGTTGTTACTCACATTTGATAAAGAAGACGCAGTGTGTCGAAACAATTGTCATGTGTTTTTAAATAGTTTTTATTACTTTCGGTTCTTGTATCAATGGACTCCGCAGCGATTTCTCAGGCCCCATACGGTCTAGAGACTTGAAATTTCGAATTCGAACTTAGATCGCAGACATCTCGCCACCTGTTAAGCTCCAAGTGTGATCCAATATTGGTAATTATAATTATCTCATTCAATCTCATTCAACCAAGATCATTATAATGTCGACATGGAACGACAATGGGATCCGTCACTGGAATTACGCACGAGCATGGAGCGTATATATACGTCTCGTTCTCTGGTATATAGGTACTTTTTGGAAGATCGTCTATGGTTATGTCGCAATTGTCAGACGTCAGACGTTATTGTTAATTTAAAGTTTAATTTTGTGTTGTGGTAGACAAACAGTAATTTGTTATGGAATTGCTGTTGCTGGCAAACACATATACATAACTATAGTTAAAATCGAGAAAAGGATAGCAATAGTAGGTACTCATCGGTACGGTTTAAATCTTAAATGCCCAATAAAAACTATTTTTAATTTTTTTCAAAAATTTCACTTGTTTGTTAATATATAAGTGGAAATATATATTAATTTTTTCATTTTATATTTTATTCAGTTCTACTGCCTTGAAACGTAACAGTTTCATGTTACAAACTTTGGTAAAACGGAAAAATATTGTTCTTAGGACTTTTAGCTCGAATTTTCGATTTGGAAGTATCTTTTCAATTCCAAATAGTATTAGATCATCCTTGCATTCTATTGTAAACAGTAACATTCTTCAAAATTAGCAAAAAAAATAAGTGAAAATACTTGACAGTGAAATAATAAACAGGGTGTATCATTTGAAAATATTGAGAAAAATTGATATTTTTGGAATCAAATTCTAGACAGGCTGTAGAAAAAAATAATGGCAGAGTTTCATAGACGTCCTTTATTAAAGATTTCATTTCGCACCCGGGAAAAAACAAATAAGGCAGTTTTTAAATTATTATTTTCAGGCTTTCAAAACGATTTTCTTGGAGTTTTTTAATATATTTCTCATAAACTACTAAAGCAGAATGAATAAAATTCTCGGGAAATAAGAAAGAACACAACAAATATTTTTTCTACAAAAAATAGGACCGACGTTATCAGTTGGTGCACTGAAAAATACAAAATAATATGAATTCTATTGGTGCTGGAAGCAATTTTGTTCAAAGCCAGACGACTACAACAACAAAAAAAAATCCCGATGGCCTGTAGTCAGCGGAAAGGTAAATTTTTCAAAATTCATTGAATTGAAGTTTTAACAACCTTTTCATTGGTATACCTACATGTTATTAAATAAAATTGTCATAGCCTTGCGGTTAGAGGTTTTTGTTTTGGCTGTTGAATATAAAGCAGGCAGGGTTCGAGTCCACTTCAAGGCAGATTTTTTTTTTCGCCTATTTCTTTTCAATAAATATACTATATATTTTTTTAATCAGGGTCTATATTAAGATCTCCAGAAAATGTACAATTACATCAAATTTATATTGAGTGTTCATGTTTTATCAATATTTGTTATTTTTCTTTATTAATTTTTATTTTTTTACCTGTGTATTTTATGAAAAAATGCTTTGAACAAAAGTTGTAGGTACTGATTATATCTGTAACCTAAAATTATTTTTAATAATATTTAAACTACGGCTCTTTTTTGATAATTTTTTAAATGTTTGAATGGTCGCCATTTTGAAACTACTTACCCGATATTGCCCAATAACGAACTCGACCGAGATATTTGAGAGATTGATTTTTGTAGCAAATTTGAACTTGATACCTTCAAAACTGCGACCTCTATCGTGTTAACAAATTTCGTAATATCCCATATATATATAAACTTTTGAACCAAATGATTTTTTGGACTAACTTATAGACATATAACAACATGCCGTTGAAATTTTTTCGAAATTCAAAAGTGTGAACGATCGCAATAGGTATATTTCTATAAGAAATTTACCTAAAAACGACTAACGATGATGAATAAATAAGCTTCGCTGTTATTATATATGCCACTATCCAGATCCAGACATGGCATGCTACTTTAATTTTATTGACTTTACACACACCCTTTTCTATACACCTACCAACCTACCTAGCAGTTGGCTATGATTGCGTGTTAAAGGTCATTCATTATATTATGGAATCAACCCCTTTTGATTCGCTTCTCAAATAACCTAGAAAATACTACCTATATCGTGAAATCATCAATCAGATAATTTCCAGGTGTTTTGTTATGCCTATATTATTTTCAAGAGGTCTCAAGATTATGATATACCTAACTTTAACTAGTTGCTGTCCTAAAAGATACAAAATACTTTTGAAGTTTGTGTCAAAAGTCGTATTACTGCAACACTTCAAAATTACCAGTATGTAGGTACCATCTAATAAAGTCGATCCAAGTTAAATTTCATCGTAATCCACAATAAATTACGGATACTTTTCCTAACGGCTTTCCCTTCCTCTTTTTCATCATCTTAAATCTTAACAAATATCTGGAGGCCCACGAGCAAACAGATCAACAAGTTAACGATATAACACTCTTCTGTTTTAGCTGAGGGTAAGCAAAATAAAAGAAAAATCATTCTTATCATCAGTTATAAGTGTATACGAAAGTAATTTACCGAGATTCCTTTGTAATTGCTTCAAATGTTTATTCCTCTAAATATATTCAAAACCATCATCAGCAAAGCACTAAGAACTACTCATGTCTATCCTTGGAATAGTGATTAACAGTTTTACTTTGATATATATGTATATAATCCATATACCCTTTCTTCCATATATAATGACGTAGGGCTTACAATCTTTTTCTATTTGCACAAATTTCCTCCACTGCTTTCTGTCGTATGCCAGTCCAGTTGCTTCTTTCCAGTTCGTCCCTCTCTTCTCCACGAGTTGTGTGATGACTTTGTCCCAGGTGTTCCTTGGTCGCCCCTTTTTGCGATTCTTCTGTATTCTAGCTCTCCATACTTTCTTAGCTGTTCTGTTTTCATCCACCCTCTGCAGGTGTCCCCATCAAGATAGCTGTCTCCCTTCAACGTATTTTAGGGTTGGCTTTATTTCTAGATCTTTTCTTATATCTATATTTTTTATTTTGGTGACCCCTCTAACTCTTCTCAAGTACCGCAATTCCGCCACTGCATCCCACTTTTCTGTGGCTCTGTCAGTACCCATGTTTCTCAAACTAAAATTATGTACTGGTCTATATATTGTTTTAAAAACTTTGATTCTTGAATGCGAAATAGAGCTTATTGGCTTTTTGTGTTGATATCTATTTCTTGTTTCCTTTTTTCGTCTAGCGTCACTCCTAGGTATTGGAATTGATCTATCTGGTCTACATGGTCTCCACCTATCACTCTTATTAGCTTTTCTATATTTTTTGCAACAATCATGACTTTGGTTTTATTCTTATTTATTATACTTAATCAAAGAAAAAAAACTATCTAAGAATAGTCTAATCAAATTACCTTGGAAACAAAAAGTCGGTGGAAGCTGCGAAAAACTTCAGGATTAATAAAACTACTTCACCATAAAATTCAAGCAGTCTATGTTTTCTGATCTAGCTTCAGAGAATCGAGATTCCAAAAAATTATATATTTTATATTGTATCACTTACCATTCAAAGAATATTCAGGCAATGCGGGATCCAATCCGGTAATCCTCGGCAGTCGCATTCCTGGGCGCAACAATTTACCCGCTATCCCAACAATATGGCTGCCCAAACTGAAGCCGATCAAGTGTAAATTTTCGATGGGTATCTCACCGCTGTCATGGAACACTTCGACAAATTGTTGCAGACGTTGGCCCACATGTTTGACATTTCGCACGGCCGTCTGATACCAGGGAAACACAGCCAGCTCGGACCAGTCCAGCAGGATGACATTGCAGTTATCCTCGCGGCTCATGTAGGCTGGTTAACGGCAAAGTTGGAGAGCATAATTTAGAAAAAGGATTTTTTCATTGAAATATGTTCATATGAATGAAACAAAAGCATAAGGTTTAGAAGGTTTTTTCACCGAAAAACTACTCATTACCACACCTACCGTCGACAATAGCCCTGCCACTTTGACCTGGTGAATTTTCCGTGAAGCCGTGCACGAACACCACTGTCGGCATACGGTTGTCGAGGCCGGCGGCACGCGCCGCCCCTGGACGTAATTGTTCGATGGCCCTTCCTAGCTGGGGGTTGGACTTGGTGTAGAGCACGAAGCGAATGTCTCGCTGCACCTTCACCGGGCAGCAATTTGAACAGAACCCTCTGGGGAGGGCCTCGAATTTCAGCTCGTTCTCACCTATAAAAACACATACACACAAATTAAATGGAATTAAATAAAGTTAATTATATTGAGGAAGGAGGTAATGACGATGATGATGTTTTGTTTTGGGATGTTGTTTTTGGAAATGTGAAGGTAATTGAAAATATCTGCGATACATCCCAAGTTTCATTCGGGTAGACAAAAAATTTTTTTAATATTTATTTTATAGTTGAGGAAAATGGGGTTCAGGGAGCTCGGGTTATAGTACAGCTGGTTCTACCAAACTACAGTCATAAATACTTATAAAAATCTGTCGAAATCCACAACGAAAATCTCGAATTAAGTGTTTAAATTAGATTTGTTAAATTACATAATCAATATATATATAAATATTTTTTACAAAAAATGAGACCTCCGTTATGAGTTGGTGCAATGAAAAATACAAAATAATATGAGTTCTATTGGGGCCTGGTGCTGTTACTTTTGAAGTTGTGCAGTTGCAGTTAGATTGATAACTTTTGGCCCCATCTTCACAAGTACCAGCACCAATAGAATTCATATTATTTTGTATTTTTCTATGCACCAACTAAGTAATAACGTCGATTCCATTTTTGTAATATTTATTTGAGTGCCCTTGGGACTCTATGTGGTGGGTTCCGGTCCTGAAAGTCTATTTTAAATTTCTAAACTCTATGGCTGCATTTTCATGTTTTTTACCATGTATGTATGTTATAAGAATGAATTGTTGGTGGCTGTGAATGTGACTGGGCCTCCTAGGTGGAGGGATGCATACCTGAAAATACCCAAAGAAATGTTTCTGAGCTCTATGGCTGAATTTTTGTGGATTTTCCGCTATATTTGTGTGTAGTATACTACTGGACTGTTTTGTGAGAGTCTTACAGTGCGACTGGGACTCAAATGTAGAGGGTTTCATACCAGAAAATCCTTAAGACATATCTAGAAGAACGATGTTCTCCCTTGGTGCATGGATCTGGATTTGTGTTCGGACTGGTTCTACGTGTGAGTAGGATTCGGAGGTAGAAGGGTTCCATACTTAAGATTTTTATGACTTTATGTTTTCGTATCACAATCTACCAAAGTGTTTGTTTCGGGAAGTGCCGGGTAAAACAGCTAGTATGAGAATAAAACTTCAATTTGTAATTATTTTCTTAAAACAAAGAAAATAAAGATGAAGAATTTTTAATGATAATATTTTGTAGCGATTTCTGGGGCTATGTACCAGGAAAGGGTTGTAGGTTACTCGAAAACAGGTTTGGTGTAATAAAGATCATAAGAATTAGCAGACTTGGAGTGAGGTTGCGATGGGAAAAAATTTTAACAATCGTATTAATGAAAATAAAAGTATCATCATCAAGTACTTCATTGAATCAATAATAATCAAACGTTAAATGATAATCTGTTATTATACATTCCTAGAGTAAAGGATTAAATCTGAACCTCATCTGAACCTCCTAAAATCATTAAAAATATCAATAAGTTTACTTTTTAATATTATGATAATTAGAACTTGTCAACCATATTATTATTCAAATTTATTTCATTCATTTTGTTTGACCATTAACTTACATATCTTAAGAAAAAGTATGCATTGATGTTCGGAAGAAAAACGCATAAAAATGTAAAGAAAATTGACCGACTTCCAAAAAAGGAGGAGGTTTACAATCCGGTAACATTTTTTCAAAAAAATTGGACCAACTCTATTCGTTGGTGCACTGAAAAATACAAAATAATATTAATTCTATTGGTGGTGGTATTTTGGAATTTGGTGCCAAAACTCTTCTATTTAACTACAATAGTAGCACAACTTATTTCGTGTGTTATTTCGTTGGAGACTCAGAGTCTCAGCAATTATTTCTGGAACAAGCTTCAGCTAATCTAACTTTACAGTGAAGCATCATATTATTAAACATGCAACAAGAATGTTTTTTTTATTGTTTCAGTTGTTATACAACAATAAAATCAATACCCCATTAAAAGTGGTTTTGTCATATTATATAAGTAGATAGAAAATCTTCTACGACATTATGGAAAGAATGAGCAATTTATTATTATTGCTACCCTATTTACATGGCAAATATACACTTAAATAGCAAAAGCAATTTAGAATTGAATGCCTTTTGTTATAAATGATTCGATCGTAAAACTTGAGGCTCTTCTTATAAAATAGTTTAGATCTTATTGGGGGAGCATTATATAATATCCATAATGTTTCCACAAACAACTAGATCGATAGGTACACTATTAAACATGAAGGAAACTTTTCCCATTTTCCTATTCAGCTCTTAAGTATCTATAGTCCAAGAGCTGAATGCAAAATACCTGATCAATTGAGTAACACGATGAAATTGCTCTATGGAAATGTTAGCTTCCACAGAGACCATAAAAGGATAAATATTTTTTACCAAAAATTAGACCGACTTTATTAGTTGAGGCACAGAAAAATACAAAATAATATTTATTCTATTGGTGCTGGTACTTTTGAGGTTGTGCAATGTACCTAGTTAGATGACTTTTCGCACCAAATTATTTCACAGTTTTGAGTGTCACATTGGCCACGAAAAAAAGATAGTAGTACTCTTATCCTATTACCCATGTATATTCTTTGCTTGTAGGTAATTGTTATTATCCAGAGATCTCAAAACATCGCGGCGGAAATACACATATTTCATTCTTTTCCATTGCTCTAACTCAAAAACCGTAACTCTTTTGAAGGAATGTTCATTTTAAACGTTTCCGGATATGGTCTCATCTTTAATTCTGCCATCTCAGATTTTCGATTTTCTAGAAAAATTGCCCACACCAAACCCCTTCGGGTTCGGCGGTTTTTGGGCGGGAAAGAGATCTTGGATTTGAGTTTTTCTAAATATGGAACCATTTCTCGAATCTTCTCTTTCAAACCAATTGAAAAGCATCCAAATTTGAGAACGTTTACTTTTCAAAACGCGCGAACTGCCATACATAAATAAAGCAAACATACAACCAAATTGTACAGGGTGGCCCGTTTAAGAGGGGCCTATACCTTATCTCGAAACCTAACGGAGTTACAAAAAAAAATTAATAAAAAAGTTGTTTCTATTAAAATTATCTTTATTTTTTTTTTTTAATCGTCACTTTGTTATATACAGGGTGGTGAAACAAAGTTACATTTTTTAAAAGGAACACCATATATATTTCTGAGTTTAACACTGCTGTAACTCGGAATCCTATGATTTTTTTGAAAAATATTCAATTCAAAATTTTTTCGTATATAGTCTCTTCTTTAATTTTGTCCCTTCCACGCCTTTTGGGGGAAGTTTTTTAGGGGAAAGAACTTGTTGAATGTCGATTTTTTTATCAATTGGACCAATTCCCAATAATCCTCTATCAAATGAAAAAAGAATAATGTAAATGAAAAAAATAAAAAGAGTCGAATTTTATCCTCCTTCGTTTGGTTCGTCCGTCGAATAAAAATGTTATTCCAATACCTGAGGACAAATTCTGCCCAGGATATATACCTCAATTATTTTCCTTATGGTCGCGCAGTGAAAACTAACATCTCCATATAGCAAAATTCATCAAGTTTCACGATTGATCAGGTTTTTTTTAAATAGTTTTTATTACTTTCGGTTCTTGTATCAATGGACTTCGCAGCGATTTCTCAGGCCCCATACGGTCTAGAGACTTGAAATTTCGAATTCGTACTTAGATCGCAGACATCTCGCCGCCTGTCAAGCTCCAAGTGTGATCCAATATTGGTAATTGTAATTATCTCATTCAATCTCATTCAATCAAGATCATTATTTTGTCGACATGGAACGACAATGGGATCCGTCACTGGAATTACGCACGAGCATGGAGCGTATATATACGTCTCGTTCTCTGGTATACAGGTACTTTCTGGAAGATCGGCTATGGTTATGTCGCAATTGTCAGACGTCAGACGTTATTGTTTTAAAGTTTAATTTTGTGTTGTGGTAGACAAACAGTAATTTGTTATGGAATTGCTGTTGCTGGCAAACACATATACATAAGTATAGTTAAAATCGAGAAAAGGATAGCAATAGTAGGTACTCATCGGTACGGTTTAAATCTTAAATGCCCAATAAAAACTATTTTTAATTTTTTTTCAAAAATTCCACTTGTTCATAGTCAGCTCTTGTCCTAATATAGTTCAACTCCTCGGAGTTGTTTCCGTAAAGTCAGCCGTGAATGGTAAAAAGTGCTGTTACCACAAAAAAATCTAATATGCTCAAATTTAATGGAACAGGATAGAAGAAAGGTGATGAGAGAAACTGTATATTATCAGCCCTTGTGTAAACCTTTCGCGCTCAACAACTGTATGTGTGTGTGTGAGTAAGGGGAGTAAATTGAATTTGGCCTCCTAAATGGGTGGAAACCAACTTTGACATTTATTTTTGTGGAGGGTCTGCACAAAGGTCAGCAACAGCCATTATATGGCGGACTCGGCGGTCGGGAGTTTATTCATTTGATCTAATGGTATATGGATGTAATGAAACTTCTTGAATGGGGTTTGTGATAAAAGTTCTTCGGTTTTGATCGACATCGACAAGCGGCGGAGGAGATATAAAATTCGACTGTTTGTCTGCTTGTTTTTTTTTATGAATGTTCGCGCTTTTTAAATAGTAAACGTGCTCCGATTTTCATGATTTTTTTTATTACAATTTCAAAATTACCAGCACCAATAGAATTAATATTATTTTGTATTTTTCAGTGCAACAACTGATAAAGTCGGACATTATTCATGAAAATTGTTGAACATTCACTAATACCCAAAAAGTTATAGGTAGGTTTAGCTTGTACTTGTTATTTATTATTCAGAGATCTCAAAACATCGCAGTGCAAATATACATATTTTTCAGACTTTACTGCTGTCACTCGAAAATCGTAACTCAATTTAAGTGTTGTTACATATAATCTTTTATTTAATTTGGCCGTGTCATATTTTGAATTTTCGAAAAATATTGCTCTTCCACATAGCGGAAATACGCATATCATATATTTCAGACTTTACCTTAACTCTTTTGAAAAAATGCTCAATTCTAGATGTTACCATTTTACCACCGCAGTAACTGGAAAACCGCAACTATAAGGAAAAAATGTTCATTATAAATTTTGCTACTGATCTTTCAAGTAGATTTTCAATTTCCGAAAGAAATCGCCCTCTCCACATATCAAAAATACACATATTTGACAATTTAACATGCCTCTAACTCGAAAACCGTAACTCTTTTGAAAAAATGTTCAATTTTAACGTTTCTGGACATTGTCATATCTTTAATTATACCACCTCAGATTTACGATTTTCGAGAAAATTTACACTTTCCACCCCCTTCGAGGGCGGTTTTCGGAGAAAAGGAGATTTTGGATTTGCATTCTTATGAATATGGGACCATTTCTCAAGCCCCCTCTTTCAAATGAATCAAAATTCATCAAAATCAGAGTACGATTACTATATAAATGGCGCGCACGAAACAAAAAAAGCAAACAGTCGAAAATTCTCCTCCGTTCGTGGTTCGTCGGTCAAAAATGTTATCTCAAATCTCCATATTATATTTTGATTCGCAAATTCATAGAGTTAATGTTATCATTATTATTATTCCAGTGCTATGGTAAAAAATGATTTGAAAATATTTCCTGTAATAAAGAAACGACCTTTCAGCGACTGTAATTATTATGTGCCAATTTATTCTATAGAAAATGACTGAACCTGAACACTTTACGGATCAAATGATTTGTTCAGTGTATCGTGCATATACATATATGTATAGTATAATCTGATAAGGAATCTCATTAAATTCTGATGACGAAGCTCTGACACCTGTTGTCAGTCTATAATCTATTTTCCTGTTTGAGTCTTGAATTTAGTGCATAAACTAATTATCCATATAATAAAGTGGTGTAATATACAGAGAGACAGACAGACGCGATAAAATGTAGCCTATATTTTAAGTTAGACCTCTAGTAATAGATCGGTGAAAACTGCATTCAATTGCTTACAGGAGTTTTTCGGCGATGCGCCTACAAACATACAGACAGACCGACAAAAATTCTAGAAACTGTTGTTTTGGCTTGTGTTGCTCTATTAAATACCCCCCATATAATTTTTTTCTTAAATATATTTAATGTACAGACATCGAGAATTTTATTATACAGTGTGTTAGGTAAACAAGCGGCAAAATTTCAAGGGCATATTTCTTGCCCTAGTCTAAGAATATTTTGTCCTATGATGATTTTTTTGAAAACCCCTTTGTTTCGAAGATACAGCGTGAAGAAAATTTTTTAACAGCAACATACTGAGATCGCTGGATTGGTCAAGGTGGGCAACACGCATGGCCTGCTCGATTCCCAGACTTAAACCCCTTGGATTATTACGTATGGAGATATCTGAAGTCATTAATTTACGCTACTCCAGTGGAGAATTTGAACGACTTACGAAATCGGATAAATCGGATAATTGCTGGGTATAAGTCAACTAGAAACGATCCTGGTGTGTTTGGAAGATTTCGACAGTCAATGACGAGAGTATTGAGTGCTTGTATCCAGGCTGGAGGAAGTCATTTCGAACATTTATTGTAGTTTGAGCAATTCTACATGTACTTTTTGATAATAGAATGTTGTTATTGTCGCCAATAATTTTATTCGCCCTATAGCTTCGAAACAAAGGGATTTTTGAAAAATCATCATAGGACAAAATATTCTTAGAATGTGCCAAGGAATAATCCCTTGAATGTTTGCCGCATGTTTACCTAACACCCTGTATAGATTATGTATAGAAGATGTACAGATACACCGACGTCTGTCAACAAATTACAAATATCAAAATTACAGTCGCCTACTAGACTGACAAAATGTTGTACGAGAATTCCAAGATCGCCTTGCTTATTATCAAGAAGTGAATGGTGGTCACTTTGGAAATTTAATTTAACTTGAAAATAAATTGAAGAATACTTCCTAAACATTATGTGACATTATTTACTTTATTTTACTTTTAGTATCAAAATTTCTCATTTTCAAAATATATTGTTCAGGGCTTCATAATATAGCGCTGCTGCTTCCTAACTTTTGTAAAAATATATTTACTTCATATTTTTGAATAGTTGCTTAGTCATATCTTCCTGAGTTATGTAATATTGCAACTCACTGATCTTCCACTTCCACTTCTAATTCGTGCGTAACAGCAAATGACCATGAATGTAAGTAAACATTACTTCCACAAATAACAAGATACGTTATGAGTTGCTTTTTTCATAGGTATTTTTTTTTGTTCTTAAGTCTCCTAGATGCAAGTTGATCTCTCCTTCAGCTGCTATTATTATTAATTTCGCAAAGGTTAATTGGAATACAAGGTGTTACTACTCACCTCAATGCCAAAACAAGTATCTTCCTGATTCTAATTTTACGTTACTTGTAAATATCGTTGTAAAAATGTTTGATTTGAATAAAAAAATTATAATAAATAACTAGATCACCCTTGCGAATATTTAACACAATGCTTACTGAATGGGAATATGTTAATGTGGAAATAAGTAAATGCAAGTATTCGTCCATGAACGAATGATATTTTTTTAAACAGAAGTATTACCTAAGTCTTTTTGACCGACTTCAAAAAATGAAGAGGTATACCTACAATTCGGTTGTATTTGTGCTTTTTTGACCGACGAACTCCAAACGGAAGAGGTATTTGACCGACGAACTCCAAACGGAGGAGGTATACAATTCGACAATGTGCTTTTTTTTTTGGTTTGTGCGCGCCTTTCATATAGTAATCGTTGTCCCATTTTGATGATTTTTGATTCATTTGAAAGAGAAGCCTTGAGAAATGGTCCCATATTCATAAAAACGGGAATCCGACATCTCCTTCCTTCCGAAAACCGCCCCCGAAGGGAGTGGAGAGGGCAAATTTTCTCGAAAATTGAAAATCTGCGTTGGTATAATTACAGATAGGACAATATCCGGAAACGTTTAAATTGAACATTTTTTCAAAAGAGTAACGGTTTTCGACATAGAGACATTTAAAATTCTCAAATATACCTATTTTCGCTATGTGGAGAGGGCGATTTCTGTCGAAAATTGAAAATCTGTTTGCAGTACATGAAAGACATAATTATTTGTAGCAACATTTATAATGAACATTTTTCCTTTAGGATTACGGTTTTCGAGTAAAATCGATGTTAAAATGGTAACAACTAAAATATTCAAGCGTATTTCCGCAGCGATGTTCTGAAATCTCAATAATAACTACAAGCAAGGAATATACGTGGGTAATAGGATAAGTACTATCTTGATTGGTATTAGTGAACGTTCAACGATTTTCGTGACTAATGATACACTCAAAAGTGTGAAATAAATATTTTTTACAAAAAATTGGACCGACGTTATCAGTTGGTGCACTGAAAAGTATAAAATAATATTAATTCTATTGGTGCTGGGACTTGTGAAGTTGGTGCCAAAAGTTATCAATTTACCTGCAACTGCACAACTTCAAAAGTAACAGCACCAATAGAATTAATATTATTTTATACTTTTCAGTGCACCAACTAATAACGTCGGTCCAATTTTTTGTAAAAAATATTTTTCAATGGCTGTTCGCGCGTTTTGCACAGTAAACGTACTGCGATTTAGACGATTTCGGTTTCATTTGAAAGAGGAGAGTTGAGAAATGGTCCCATTTTGAGAAAAATCAAATCCAAAATCACCTTCCCTCCAAAAACCGCCCCCAAAGGAGCTGGAGGGGTTATTTTTTTGCGAAAATTGAAAATCTGAGACGGCAGAGTTAATGAAAATTCCATATCCGGAAATGTTTAAATTGGACATTTTTTAAAATAATCAAGGGTTTCCGCGCTACAGTCTGAAGTATGTGTTTCAGCTATGTGGAAGGGGCAAAGTTTTATGAAAATCGAAAATTCGAGATTTGAAAATTAGAAATGAGACCATTTCCGAACACGTTTAAATTGAACATTTTTTCAAAAGAGTTACGGTTTCCGAGTTGCGCAATGGTAAAGTCTGAAATATGTGATATGCGTATTTCCGCTATGTGAAAGAGCATTTTTTTCCGAAAATTGAAAATATGAGACAGCCAAATTAAAGAAAAGATTATATGTAGCAACATTTAAATTGAGTTACGGTTTTCGAGTTACAGCAGTAAAGTCTGAAACATGTATATTTGCGCCGCGATGTTTTGAAATCTCTGAATAATAAATAACAAGTACAAGCTAAGCCTATATCTTTTTGGGTATTAGTGAACGTTCAACATTTTTCATGAATAATGTTGCACTCAAAAATGTGAAATAAATATAAAAAATTTGACCGATTTTATCAGTTGTTGCACTGAAAAATACAAAATAATATTAATTCTATTGGTACTGATTCTTTTGGAGTTGGTGTCTACAACAACAAACTACAACGGCACAACTTCAAAATTACCAGCATCAATAGAATTAATAATATTTTGTATTTTTCAGTGCACCAACTATTAAAGTCGGCCCAATTGCTTGTAAAAAATATTCATTGTAAAAAGTATTTATTACATTATAGATGTTGGGAGGGAAGGAGATTTCGGATTTGAGTTTTTATGAATATGGGACCATTTCTCAAGCCTCCTCTTTCAAATGAATCAAAAATCATCAAAATCCAAGTATATAGTAAACGGCACGCACAAACCAAAAAAAAAAAAGAACACAGTCGAATTGTATACCTCCTCCGTTTGGATTCGTTGGTCAAAAATATAATCAACGGTTGATAGTAGTACATATTGTCAGGAGATGACGGCTTCCACGTACCTTATGTAAATACGGTTTTTATAAAAAGTTCTTGAAATAAACGTTAATTTGAAACTAATCAATGCGATTTAAAATAAGTCGAGCTGATTATACTCTCAAAATAATCAATTAACTAAATCTAAAAGCCGACGTCAAACTCTATTCACCATATATCAAATTGCAGAGTTTAAATAAAACACTGGTTATTTACACAATTTATTATTTCACTTTGCTCTTTTACAATTTATATACTAAGTTCAAATATTCCAGAAATAGAACATTCCAGTAAATTCCAAAGACATATTGTTCTTTAAATTACAATATAATTAATATTATTTTGTATTGTGACGTTCCATACACAAATTATATTTATTGAAGATTTAACAGTGTTAATAGGTAGTTAGTTGCCTGAATGTACAAATTTTGAAATCAATTTAGATTTTTCTAAAACAATAGACAGTCACAGACGATTTCATTATTATATTTGTGTTTCACAAACGATTTCGATAAATGTGTAGATCAGGTTCCAAAGGAATTTTTGCCATTTTGTTTGCTTAGTTATGTACGCCTGTATTGTAGAAGCTCATTCCAATGAAAATTTTAAGGCGCCAACCACCCAACAATGTTACAGGAGGGTGGAATGAATAGGGGTGCTGGATGGGGAAAATAAGTGTTTATTGATTGACTTTTAGTACTAATTTGTCTAATATAATATACTAAATTAACCCAATAACTAAAACAAATGCTGCAATTAGTGAAAACAGAGCCATAAAATAAATATATGGGAACGGAAAAATCAGCCTGCCGCTATGTTGCCGATACAGCCATACTGCGATGTTGCCACCATGACCCGTTTGTACGGATTTCTGATACATGAAGTCGAATTTGTTGTAGGAATATAGTGATAATTAAATAAATAGGCAATGAAATATTGATAATACGACATCATAGTAAAAAGTTCAGTATTGTAGTAAGGCATATTTTCAAAAAATGGCGACATTTATATTTTTTAGTTGTCTCAAGTGTTAAGAATTTAAAAAAATATATATTTTCTTCTTCAATGAATAATTTTGTTTAAGTGTGATATATTTTGGCCGTTCAAATACTCTTGGGTCATACAGTACGGATCACGTCACACATTTCCTACCGCTACCCTAAGCAGCTAAGGAAGAAAAATATTGTAATCGTATAAAAAAATATGTTACCCGGTTCTCATCAGATGGTTATATTTAAGAGTTAGCTGAGCTCAAATATAAACATATCTTCATGCATTGATCGGTCTGTCTGTATGTTTGTCGGTCAGTCTGTGCCAAGTTTATCCAACGGGAACGTAAGGACCGATTTTATTGCCATCCTTTTGTCTCGTAGAGTATCGATACAGTTGGGTATCCTTTCTCTTTTTTCATGTTCTTGCTAAACGGTTCCGCCTATACCAACATAATATGTCAAAATTGAATATAGGTAACCATTATTTTGAATGGTCACACACGATCTGATCAGACGATTTTTATATTGAATGGAATTCGTTCAAAAGCGCTAGGAAACTTGTGACACGAGTGTTTTGTTTTCTTCTATGCACTCATATTCATATGCTACTGATAATAAATTTTACTTGATTTTTTGGATAATCAAAACAGACCTTGGATTGTTGGGTAATATCATTTCTGTATATTGTAACGTTTAGAGAAGGTCGTTGCCGCGATTATTATTTTCATGGAATTTTCTAATATCGACATAATATAATATACGATGAACTTTACATTGAATAACCTTTGTTATATTTAATGGATTTTATCCAGAACATATGTTATATATATATATATATATATTGATTTTGTATTCTTGACTGGTTTTATAATAAATAAAAAGATGTTCTTGGGGATGCAGTCGTATAATCAATAAAATTCTTTGATTAAAGCCGAGCTTTCGAGAATGTTTATTCTCTTCTTCAGGGCAAACTACAAATCGTTACAAAATTATTTCAACAACAACTTAAAGTATTATAAAAATACTTACAATCGTGAATTTTGAATAAATTAGCCAAAAACTGGAAAGATTTCATAGCCATCAATTACAAATGTCATTATTTATATTTGTCATGGTAACACAATAAGTAAGAAAGTATCTAGATTTTGTTGATAAAAATGAATATCACTGAATGATCTTTATAAATATATAAATAGCCTTCCAAGTTCCAAGAACTTTAAAAATGATAAAAAATTTCGGGACCTTTTACCGCCCAAACAAAGATACTCTGTATACTAAGATAAATTAGCTTCTTGAATCAGCTTCTTCTAAACCTTTAAATGTGCTGTTAGATAATGTGTGAAGACACCCTGTATATCGTTATAATTATTTTGTGAGAAAATCATGAAATATAAAATTCTTTCAAATCGATAGAGGAATGAATTTTGGATTAAATTATGAAAATTTTGTAACCAGGACCTTGTTTTTGTAGGCCATGGTTCTTAATAATAATAGAATATTATTTTGCACATAATTAATACCTATGGGATGACACCGTATTAAATTAGTTTCGTATTTTATTCAAATTTTGTGAATAATATGCGGGTTTCCATCGTTGTTAAGGATATTTGATGCGTCAGAAAATGATTTACATTTTTTCAATATATTTCAACATCTTTGTTTATATGTATTTTGCTATTTATTTTTAGAAGATATGCAATTCGGACTATTTACTTCATTTTAGAGCAAGAGCTGAGAGGAGAAAATATTTTTCACAAAAAAATGGATCGACGTTATCAGTTGGTGCACTGAAAAGTACAAAATAATATTAATTCTATTGGTGCTGGTACTTTTGGAGTTGGTGCCTTCAACAACAAACTACAAAGGCAAATAAGAAATCTCCTTCCCACGTAAAACGCCCCTGAAAAGGGTGGATCGGGTAATTTTTTTCGAAAACCTGAGACGGCAGAATTAAAGATGAGAAGATATCCGGAAACGTTTAAATTGAACATTTTTTCAAAAGAGTTACAGTTTTCGAGTTACAGCAATGATAAAGACTGAAATGTGTTTATTTCCGCTACGTGGAGCGGGCATTTTTTTCTCAAAAATTGAAAATATGAGACGGCCAAATGAAAGAAGAGATTATATGATTATGATGATAGATAGATAGATAGATAGATAGATGTTTATTTAACCACGTTTTGTAAATACAATTGTAGCAAGTCTTGATAAAAAAAATATAAAAACATATAAATTGACACATAAAACTGATAAAATAGTAGCTAAGAAAATAAAATACAGGTATATGGTTATAAAATGATAGCATGTATTGGAGTGTAATGCTCTCTTAAATAGAAAGATAGTCTAAATACTCTTCAATCGAGTAAAAAGCATTCTCGAGTAAAAACTTTTTAATTTTTGTTTTGAAACTATTTGAAGACAGAGTTTTGAAACACTCTGGAAGGATGTTGTATAGTTGGAAATGGGGAGAATTCTTCACAGATTTTTCTAGCCTTAATCTGGGCTTTCTAATCAACACAGCTGAACGGGTGTCGTAGTTATGATATGCCGAATTTAATTTTAAATTATATTTATTTTTGTGAATATCTAATAATTGGTAAAATATATATAAAGAAGGTAAAGTCAATATCTCTAACTGAACAAAAAGTGGTTTACAGTGCTCTCGGAAGCTGGCATCAGCAATTATTCTAATGGCTTTTTTCTGGAGTCTAAATATAGGTAACATATATGAAGACTGGCCCCATATTATGATACCATAGGATATTTGAGAATGAAATAACGAGTGGTAAACAATTTTTAGTGAATTTTGGCTTATCAGTCCACGTAATTTTCGAATAACGAATAAAGTAGATGAGAGTTTACCGTGTAAAAACGATGCATGTGTGCGCCAGTTTAACCTATCGTCTAATCTCAATCCCAGAAAATTGACACAATGGCCGTGAGCAATACCTGCAGTTGTTGAGAAAATTATGTCTTGTGTCTTGTCGATGTTGAGCTTAAGACAATTTTGCGTAAACCAGTGCTCGGCCCTTTTCTTACTGACTATCATTCTATTTTCTAGTTCCTCCAGTGACTTGGCTCTGCAAATTATTGTATTGTCATCCGCATAACACACATTTTTGTGAGGTAATAAATAGGTAAATAAATCATTTATATAGACTATAAAAAGGAAGGGCCCTAAAACAGAGCCCTGAGGCACCCCACAATCTACTGGTTGAAAATTTGACATGATACCATTTAGATCTACACACTGAGTTCTTGATGTTAGATAGGATCTTATTAAGCTAAGAGGAAGTCCTCGTACACCATACCGTGACAGTTTTGTTAGTAAAAGCTCATGGGAAACGCAATCGAAAGCCTTGCTAAGATCACATAAGGTAAGACCTACATGCTCTCCATTTTCGAGGCCTTCGACTACGCCTTCCACAAGCTTGGTTACAGCTTGAATAGTGGAATGGTGTTCACGGAAACCGAATTGTGAGGAACATAGTATTTTGTATTTATCAAAATATGAGTTCAATCTGTTTTTGAGAATTATTTCGAAAACCTTCCCAAAAAGGGGAACAATGGAGATAGCAACATTTGAGTTGGACATTTTACAAATAAAGTCACGTTTTTCGAGTTACAGCATTGGTAAACTCTGAAATACGTGTATTTCCGCCGCGATGTTTTGACATCTCTGAATACTAACAAGTACCAGCAAATAATATACATGGGTAATAGGAAAAGTACTATTTTCGTTGGTATTAGTGAACGTTTAACCATTTTCTTGATTAAAGTTACACTCAAATGTGTGAAATAAATAATTTTTAACAAAAATTGTATCAACTTTATAACTTGGTGCACTGAAAAATACAAAATAATATTAATTCTATTGGTGCTGGTTCTTTTGAAAGTGGTGCCACAAGTCATGTCTAAAATTGCACAACTTCAAAATTACCAGCACCAATAGAATTAATATTATTTTGTATTTTCCAGCGCACCAACTAATCAAGTCGGTCCAGTTTTTGGTTAAAAATATTTATTTTATGACAATAATGAAACATACTAAAATCTAGATGCTCGTTAAATCTCGTTCCAAATTTTTTTTTTATGTGTTTTTTTTGTCCAAATTGAACTTAAACATTTTTATTTTAGAAAAATTATGAGTGCCACATATCTGGCTGACACAAAAAAATTATTTGACAAACCATTTAAATTCTGTATATTCCTATGGGCACTGTGAAAACAAACATTTCCAGTTCATTGCATTCTGTTACTCAATCAGGTTTTTTTTAATCGGCCCTTGGACTATCTCTTAAAAAATATTTTTTTAATTATAACCAAATACCACAAATACGATGGAACTGCAACAACCTTGGAGTTTTTGGTTGTCAAAAACGAATTCATTCGAATCATACCAACCTAATTGAATTCCAAGTTCAAGGATTCTATTAAGTTTTTTTTTTATTTTAAATTCAGAGGACCATCAAGTATAATTAATATAACATAAATCATCAATTTGAAACTTTATTAGAAGCGATTATTATTGTTTCAACATTTTGGTGAATTCTTTCGAAAAAATAATAGTATTTTAATAACAATCCTTAAAATTCACATTCAGTAGGTATTAGAAACATAATGTTTAATAAATGTATTTATTACTTCATCATAATTATCAGAAAATAGTTTCGGGTTATTTTTAATGATGAAAGTCATATAAGGCAATAAATAGTTTTTATTTTGATTCTTAGTTACGGATATAGGATCTACAGATGGTCGGAATTTGTTTTGGTTTTTGGTAAGTTGTTGGCAAAATGGAAACTCTATGAGATCTTGTATGTCTGTCTGTCTGTCCATCGATCACAGACTATTTACGTCGAATTAAATACCTTTTCACAAAAACTACGACCGACTTTGGTTATTGGTTATTGGTTATTGCTATTGGTATCGATAGGTAGTGGTAATTTTTGACTGACGAACCCAAAAGGAGGAGGTATACAATTCGACTTTATATCTGCATGTTTTTCTAAGTGGTGCGACTTCCAAAAAAAGGAGGAGGTACACAATTCGGTTGTATGTTTTTTTATGTAAGTATGGCTTTTTGCGGGTTTTGCATTGTAAAAATGTTCCGATCTTGATCATTTGAAAGAAGAGAGTTGAGAAATGTTTCCATATTTAGAAAAACTCAAATCCAAAATCTCTTTCCCTTTAAAAACCGGCCCCGAAGAGAAAATCGAAAATCTGAGACGGTAGGATTAAAGATGAGACAATATCCGGAAACTTTTTAAATTGAACAGTTTTTCAAAAAGTTACGGTTTTCGAGTTATAGCAATGGTAAAGACTGAAATTTCCGCTATGTTGAGGGAGCAATGTTTTTCGAATATGGAAAATATGAGACGGCCAAATTAAACATGATGTTATATGTAGCAACATTTGAATTGAGCATTTTTCAAAAGAAGTTACGGTTTTCGAGTTACAGCAGTGGTAAAGTCTGAAATATGTGTATTTCCGCCGCGATATTTTGAGATCTCTGAATAATAACAAGTACAAGCAAAGAATATAAGTATTATCTTCCTTGATATAAGTGAGCTTTCAACGATTTTCATGACTAATGTTACACTCAAAAATGTGAAATAAATACTTTTTACCAAAACTCGGACCGACTCTATAAGTTGTTGCACTGAAAAATACAAAATAATATTAATTCTAGGTATTGGTGCTGGTACTTTTGAAGTTGGTGCCGAAAGTCTTCTATCTAACTACAATTGCACAACTTAAAAAGTACCAGCACCAATAAATAGAATTTATATAATTTTGTATTTTTTAGTGCGTCAACTTATAAAGTCGGTCCATTTTTTGGAAATAAAAATATTTATTTCACCATTTTGAGTGTAACGTTGGTCACGAAAATCGTTGAACGTTCACTAATACCAAAGAAGATAGTATTTATCCTATTACCCATGTACATTCTATGCTTGTACTTGTTATTATTCAAAACATCGCGGCGGAAATACACATTTTTCAGACTTTACCACTGCTGTAACTCGAAAACCGTAACTCTTTTAAAAAAAATCAACTCAAACGTTTTCGGAAATGGTCTAATCTTTAATTCTGCTGTCTCAGATTTTCAATTTTCGAGAAAAATTGCCCCTTGACCCCTATTTTGGGGCGGTTTTTAGATGGAAGGGTATTTTGGATTTGAGTTTTTTTAAACATGGAACCATTTCTCAAGTCTCTTTTTTCAAATGAATAAAAAATCATACACAAAAAATAAAAAAAGCAAACATACAACCGAATTTTATAGCTCTTCCTTTCTTTTTTTTGAAGTAATTCAGTCATTTATTTTCATAGATATTTTAGAAGAAGTTGTTCATGTGCTTGATATTTTCTTGCAAATAGGTGGAGCATTTCTTTTCAACTCAATTTACATAATAATATAAGTTCATTACCACCGTTACACCTGTCGAATATTGATTAATTGATGAATTAACCAAAGACTTACATGTTGATAACCCAAAACTTCCTCGTACATGTTTGGCATTGCAAATAATACCGAAATTCAATTTAAAATTCATTTAACAACAGGTACTTGGATCATCACAATATTTTTACTGCATTCACTACGAAATATTTTTATTAATTGCATTTTTACTATATTATTGAGCAAATGTATCAAAATATTAGGGATTTAATATGGATGTTATCTCAAAACAAGAATCTATTGATAGGATAGCATTTAAGGGTTCTTATAATATAATGAAGATGTTCTTATTGAATTCATTATCTCATATGGATAAATGTAATGGTAAAAGACTTTTCTGGACATGTCGTTCAAAATATGTACTGATAACAGTTGAATATTCCTTTGTATAGGGCCCATTCTATATGACATCCGTTAAAAATTGTTGGACGTTAATACTTTATGCTTTTAACGTAAAGCTGAAACATTTAACGCCCCCTAGATAAATATTTTTTACAAATAATTGGACCGACGTTATTAGTTGGTAAACTGAAAAATACAAAATAATAATATTAATTTTAATTTTTTGTGAAAAATATTTTCCCATCATATACTCGATCAAAACTGGAAAATAAAGATAATGAACCTTGAGAATAACAGAATTTTGAATTGGTTCTTTCGAAAATTTATTTCTCTGTTGTTGTTTCATTAAATGAATTATCTGAGGTGATGGCTGAAAATAGTACGAATATTTTGGAGACTGGTATTTTAACAAGACTTGAACTAAGAATTTAACAATTCTGAAGTCTAGTTTCTTTTGAGATTTGGTTAATATAATAAATAATCAAAATCTAGGGTTTTTATGTTATAGTACTAAGAAAGTGCAAGATTGTTACTGCTTCATTTTGAAATAAAAACGCAAACTTTCAATGCACCTCAGGAAAGGCTTATTTTAAGTCGTTTCATTATAAATGTCAATTATAAGGAAGTTAGGTAAGTATTGGATAAATAGAAAAAATCATTATCCTTAAGCTTGATTATTTTTAAAATTTATTATCGATTTTCAAGAATTGCCGATTCTAATGTTGATTTGACATATCTAATAAATGCGATAGCAAATATTAGAAACGATAATAAATTTATAAAATTAGATAATATAATAATAATAATAATAATAATAGATGACATTATTCAGAATATAAAAGAAAATTCTACAGTCTGAATCAGACACAAATTCTAAATATAAGAGCCAAGTTTGGCGCAAGTCTAGCCATTGGCTATTCTATGGAACCAAACTGAAAAGTTGAATGATAATATTTTAACCGTATATATATTTCAATTAATACTTGATAAAATAGAAAAAAATACACAATATAACCTGAAAAATTATTTGGAAATGAACTTTTAGGAAGATTTTTTTTTTCAATTGCCCATGAGTTCTAAAATTTAGTTATTCAATAATAATTGTTTTTCGTTGACGTCTAAAACATATTTGTTATATTTTGATTTGAAACTTTTTGAAGATGAATCAATAATCTGGATGTGGATTAAATTATATTATTTCACAGCATTATATGGAAACTATCGTTGGCACCTTGTAGTACTGTGATACGCCATTGGTTATTTTACACTATTTCTAACATTAATTACAAAAATGTTGAAAAATATAAACTTCTTTGCCGAGTCATTTTAAGCCATTTGATAAGAATGAGAAACATGATCAAAGAGATGAAAATTATGAACAAAGCTAAGGTATACATTTTGCACATTTTGAATTTGATTTTTGCTAGCCTATGATGGTCCAAACAAAAACAGTATCATCGGCAAATGCTTGTATTTTACAAAACTTTAGGGATTCTAACATGAGAAACAGCAAAGGGCCTAAAATAGATCCCTGAGGAATGCCGGAAAGTGATCCTGCTTTTTCCGTGATAATAAAGTTTGCTCACCACGGATTCATGAATAATCGCATAGATCTAAGAGAACTAGAACAGAACCCATTTTTTTATCATATGGTATACTGTATTTTTTTTTTTCAATTTACTTTTCCACTTATAATTATTCTATTGTAAATTAGAACAGGACACTTACCCATGACAAAAACAAATGACGAACAAGGCTCCCGCATATTTCTCAGCTGTTCAAATGGGAAAAAGGATAAACTATTGCCCTTGTCATCTCCTCCTGATTCCGGCATCGAAAACGGGAAACTGATCAAATTAAATGCCAGTCCAATCACTTGCGATATCAACGACATTGTAGATATATTTTTGATGCGCACAAAAACCACTATACTATACAGTCTGTCTATCTGTTTGTCACTTCGGCATAGATTTTTTTCATGTATATCTTTGAGAAAACATTGATTTTTTTTCAAGTTTTGTGTCAGTCACTTTTTCCTACAGAGCGGTAGCTACGTATCAGCTTTGATGCGTTACGATACTATATTGTTGTTGGCCTAGTGCACTTTACTAAAAAAAAATGGTAGATATTTTCACGCTGACGCTGACCGACAGATAGAAGAGGTATATTATAGACGCCTGCTGAAAACGGATGGCTCACAGCGATGCGTCAATTCAAGGTATTGTTTCTTAGCTTCATTAGGGTTCAATGTTAACGACAATAGTCCAGGTAAAGTAGGACTTTGCCATACAAAAACGGTTTTTTTTTCTTAAACTAGGACCGACTTTATTAGTTGGTGCACTGGAAACTACAAAATAATAATAATTCCAACTTCTACTGGTGCTGGAAATTTAGAAGTTGTACCAACTTCAAAAGTTCCAGCACCAGTGGACTAAATATTATTTTGCATTTTTCAGTGCACCAACAAAGTCGGTCATTGTTTTTGTAGAAATTTTTTAGTTCCCATTTTTTCGTTGTATTATTAATCATCAAAATCGTTGAACGTTCACTTATTTTCAGAGATTACATAAACGCACATATTTCAGACTTTACCTACTATTGCTGTAACCCATAAACCGTTAAAGTTTTTTTTAAAATGTCCAATATGGTCTCTTCTTCTATTTTGCCTTTAAAAATTTTTGATTTTCCAAAAAATGCTGCCTCCACCCCCTTTGGGGAGAGTTTATGGAAGGGAGCAAATGTTATATTTTATTTTTTTTAATATGGACCACTTCTCATCTCTTCTATTTCAAATGAAAAGTAAATTAAAATAAAATGGGACGTTTACAATATTCTTAAAAAGAAGGTATTTAAATGCTCTAAAAACAAGAAAATAAAATTTAAATTAAATCAGTCTTATCTAAAAAAAGGTTTTTGCGAGATTATTTGAGTAAATTTATTTTATGAATTACTTATGTTAATATGTATCAAGTTATATAATGTTTTCTTGTTTATTTATATACAATTAAATCTCGTATTCTTCTTCACCATTTGATAAACATGCTCTTATTTATATGGTTGTGTCTTTCTTGCCTGTTCTTCAAAGATTTGTCTTATCCTTGTTTGTTCTTCGTGTTTTCTAGGAATTTCAGCACATCTGCAATATTTGTCATTTCTTCATAATGTTTAGATCTAGTATTCACCATAAATGCGAAGTATCCCACTTCTGACACCAATTATAACGTTTAGCCCTGTGCTAAATATCGTGTGGAAGTTTACTCCTATGTTCGCAGATTGCTTTCAAACATTTAGTTCCATCACTGAACTATTGATTTTTCCAATCCGATAGATTAATTCCATAGACTGACTCTGAAACGTGATCGCCGCGGCTTTATATAGCTGAATCTTGACATGACATCCATCGAGAATGTTCTAGACGCTGGACAATACTCTAAAGAAAATGTACTCAAAATATCGTTTCTGGAAGGTTCGAAAATAAATCTACTTATTCTAAAATTAATTAATGAAATACACAAATAACAACTTTAGTAAACCATATAGTAGAACAAACAGATACTAAAACGAATAATAACCGAAAGTAATAGATAATTGATTTGTTATTGTTGCTTTCATGAATAAATTTTTTTTTTCAAATTCTCATTCACATAAAAATGAATGATATTCCTAAATGAAGAATCATTTTTATCAGGGTTATTGGCTTTTTGTAATCCTATCTTGCTTGTACTAATACACCTGGTAGTCATCAATGAGTATAATATGCATTATCATTACAGTACCTATAATATGTTACACCGGTTGTCCCTGTCGGAAGTTGAAGACCTCTTGTATTATTCGATGCTTTTACTTTTAGAAAAAAAATTTAGCATGCAATTTGTCTAATTTATCTTTGTTGATAAACAATTGATGTAAGCATTTATCTAAAGGTATCGAAAGAATTCCTCACCTTTTGCTGGCAGCTATCAATACATCTGAGATTACATTCTTCTTCGTCTGTAAGCACCGAACTCTGCCTTGAACGTATTACCGCAGACAAAAAGACCTACAGTTTAGGTAGTAGATCCCGAACCACCCGATATGTCTCATGATAAATCCCTTTCAGAGAAGCTGTGCTTAGAGAATATACTCTCGCGTTACCTTGCGAAAGGAGAACAACGCAAGCAATGGCTACAGCCATTGATTCGAATGCCCACCCTCGCAAGAATAGTATTCTTGCAAACTTTTAATTTATTCATAACATCTATCATTTAATAATTGTCGAAGTCGACCTCAACGTTGTAACCTCACACATATAAAAGTTCAACATGATGGAAAATTTTCAGTCGATTTCAAATCTTACATAAAAAAATGAAATTCCTCCATATGCTATTTTATTTCAAAAAATTGGATTCAGCAACTAAAATTGTAACAATAATAGATCTAAAATTCATTCTAATATTCCAATTACTATGTAAAAACACGGAACTCACTTATCTAATTCCATTGACATAAAAGATAAAAGCTAAGTTCAAAAACTAAAACCCGACTAGGTACTGAAAAATCACGATCTAGAAAGAATGAAGCAATTAATTATTGTCTATTAAATAAAGAACTTACACGGAATATATTTTAATTTTTTTCATACAATTTCATAGTGATTTTCAGAGGGTAGCTGTGGCCGGGTGCCATCTATTCCAACAATTAACAAGTGGCATAATTTGTATTATATATTGAGAAAATAATGAATTTGAATAACAACTCTTCATCATTTTTATTTCAGGACAAGTTGTTGAGCAAACTCGAGGAAAGTCAACCTGAACTAGCTACATGCCAGGAAGAAGAGGTAGGGTATTGAATGATTGTTTTTAATTAACTAAAGCCACTGAAAATACCAATCTTGATGGCGAAACATTTGTTACAATTTCAGTGTCAAGTTCATTGATTCAGCGCCATCCTTTTGAAATGCTAAAAGTTATACCTGCCTAATTAATTAAAAAATATTGCTATATATTCCAAGAGAAGAATAGTTTTGTTCTCAGCTAAGATCTAAGGTTATGTTTTTGATTGGCATATTTTCTTATCAAAAGGAAAATTTGCGAAAAAGTTTAATTATCTTATAACAACCGTAAATTCATGATGGAATATTTCAAAAAGTAGAAACTTTCTAAACAAGTTTCTAATAGTTTTTAAACATGTCAGATATTTCGATGTAATTAGTGAATGAATAAATACACATGCTTGTCTAGAAAACAGCAAACTGGAATTTATTCAATAAGAAAATTATCACTTATAATCTCCCTAGAGCTTGAATAATTCCCAAAACTTTTTTCGAGGTGCAATTTTTTGAAAATTCCGATAAAATTTACGGAGAATAATTCAAGCTCGCAGGTGATTTGGTACGCAAATTTTATACCAAAAATTATATTTAAAAGTAAATGCAATTATTGTTGACGGTTTATAAATAAATATTTGTCAAAAATAATCTACGCTTGTTATTCTGGCTTCTGCACGTGACAGCTGTCAAGCCAAGGAAATGATCACTTATTAATTTTTTGCGACCGAAACTTTTTTCAAAAAATTCAAGTTTTCGTCATAGCAACCTGTCAAAATCAAAACATCTTATTTGGCTCATAACAACAAGTATAAAATTTTCAATAAAAAAAATATATTTTGAAATTGAACCATTGATTCGTCAGCGAAAAAATTTGTAATGCAGTATTTGAAACGAATTATATTATTTTTAAAACAGTAAATATATTTTATGAATAATGGAAATGAATATCAATAATGAATAAAATTAATGATAATGAATATGATCGATCTCCTTACCGAATGGGCAAAGATCAAATTATCAACTTTCATGCTGTTACTTGTACGATGATGAGAAGTTATTTTTCAATCTCCGTTGTTTATATTTCAGTCTTCACTTGGATCTTTCGTTTTCCGAAAATGGGTGTTAAATTGACTTGGAATCGAGAAAGATTTTGGGGTCAACCGACTATACAACAGATTCACGCGACAGATAATCCACTAATTCAACTGAAACAAATGTAGAACCATTTCCCTTCTGTCTGTTGGGCCTCGAGCGACAGATTTGCTCTTATGACGTATTCAAATGATTAGTATTAAGAATTTTCATTGCATGCGACAAATTATGTTTGAACATAAACTTTGGGAGACTCATCTATCATAGATCCATTCTTTATCGTTGGTAACCTAAGCGCAGTCAAACATTGGGAGCTTACTCTTAATTTTGTGGACATTTGGTTTCAACATTATGATCGCTTCAGTCACAAGGCGGTATCAGTGACTCGATTTCTCCAAAAATTTTTTCTAATCTAAATCAACACCTGGTACGATCAACTGGCGTCCTGAATCACCAAATTCAGCTCTGATTGATTTTTTGAGAGAATTTCTCAAAAGAAAGAGCGCTGATCTACACAAATTACAGAGAGCCAAAAATCTCGATGACTTGAGGAAGTAAATAATCCAAATGTGTAAACAATCTCCACCAAATCTAATCAGAACTATTATTAGAGTATCTTAGAATCACAGATTTGGCTATTATTAGGTACAATGGCGTGGTTTATTTGAACTTTTATTATGCTAGATTTGTAGTATTTATTGCTTTTAGACCGACTTTCCAAATGGAGGAGGTATACAATTCGACTGTGTGCTTTTTTATGTTCGTTTGCGTGGTTTACATATCAGAAGGATTTTCCCCCAAAAGAACTGGTCCCAAAAGGATTTGGGGGGAACATTTTCTCACAAAATCTGAGACAGTAAAATTAAAGAAAAGATCTGGCAGTGTTTATATTGGACATATTTCCAAAACAAATACCGTTTCTGAGTTATAGCAATAGTAAAGCTTGAAATATATGTATGACCAGTATTTTTTAAATTTCTGAATATTACTGACTGTTCAACGATTTTTAAAACTACTAATACTCTCAAAAATGTGAAATAAACGACATAAACTGAATCTGTAGCCTAATAAACTAAGAAATACATACTTACCTCTGTAAATTTATTGATGCTCACCGTGCTAAAGTCCGTTATTCTGTTTTATAGCTCGAGGCTCAATAGAAGGAAGGGAGAAAAAATTACATATTTCGAAAAAAATCGTACACGAATGAAAAAAAATATATCTAATTATTGCATTTTGTGTTTTAAGCCATAATGAACTTTTTATCAATTATTACTTTTTTCTCATAAACCAAATAATTTTAAAAAAATCTAGGCACTCTTGTTGGTAATCATTCCTACTAAATAATATACACATGTTTTCACAATATCATGACGCTTCAATTACTCAAAAATAGCCGATATTATGAGGCCTTTCACTCCTTAGCAGATAGGCTTTGACTTGGCTACCATAATCCAATGCTTACTGGTGTATTCTAGAATAATGCACAGGTGAAAGTGTCCGGATAGTAGTTGTTTCTAAGCAGGATCTAGAACTTAATAAATATTTGATCTAAAGAATAAATCGAATAGAAAGGGTCAAAGATAAAAGAAGAAATTAAATTAGTCAATACTCAATATTTTTCCAAATAAAATGTAAATAAGCCAGAATTTTATTACACTTATTATAGCATGTTCTATTTTTAAGGCCATTAAAGACAGTTCGTCTCAAAAGTTTTTTCCTGTTCTGTTTTATAGCTCGAGGCTCAATAGAAGGAAGGGAGAAAAAATTACATATTTCGAAAAACTTCGTACACGAATGAAAAAAAATATATCTTATTATTACATTTTGTATTTTAAGCCATGATGAACTTTTTATCAATTATAACTTTGTTTTAATAAACCAAATAATTTTAAAAAAATCTATATGGCTACTTAATTGTACACACTGTATATTTGATTATAAAAAAAAATACTTTGCTTCATTTTCAGTGTGTTATATGTATTAATGCCAAAGCCACAATGCAGACCGCCCCTTGTGGACATCAGGTGGTTTGTAGAAAATGCTTCGTGAAAACCATCCAGATCGCTGTTTCGCAGCGGTTGCTGCCCTTAAGATGTGTTATTTGTAGAGCTAAGATTCTAAGGCTTAAGGTAAGTTTAATACAGAATATTTCTCTCATTTAAATGTTTAAAAAAGTATTTAAAAAAGGTTTTTTCAAAATGCTACCATAATGGGTATCCGCGTTTTTTAAACCGTTCTATTTAGCTTGTCTTGCTTCGTATTTATTTATTTGGGTCAAATCTATTAATTGATATTTGACCCCCTTCCTGTTGACAGATAGTGATCTGAAATTTAGTACACACATTTAGTGTTCTGATGACATATATATACAATTTAATATATTCTGTATCATTGTACACCCAAGATGGCCGCCGCTACAAAATGGCGGACTATATATTGTTGCACAACCCCTTCAATATGGGTATCAAATGAAAATGGCTTGACTAGAAGAATATAGTTCACTATGAAATATAGTGAAAATCCAATATGGCCGCCGACAAAGTGGCGGATTAAGTACATATTTATGTTTTCACATTCAATATTTGAACACTCTGTAAATGTTTATATGAAGTTTTTCCGTTAACAATTACTTCTACTACAATTTGTGATAGTCCTGCTGCAAAAAAACGCGGAACGTAACAAATTTGTTAGAATAGAACCCTATCACTAAGACTGCGCTGTCCGTTTATCCGTCCGTCTATCTTTGGGCTGTATCTTATGAACCATAATTGGTAGACAGTTGAAATTTCTACTGAATTTTTAGTATAACAACAAATAACTACTATCCTAGCTCCTAAGCACGCTTATGAGAGCCAACAGGCTAGACATTCTTGTTGCTAATCATTCCTACTAAATAATATACAGATGGTTTTACAATATTATGTCGCCTCAAGAGATTGAAAAAAAAGGCTGATCATCAGACTCAAAAATAGCCGATAATGTGAATCCGTCCGTCGGTTTTCTTATATCAACTTTTATATTGATCTCAGAAATAACATCTTATAGAGACACCCTGTATATAAATAAGATCTAAAGCGCTTTCCACACTGAAAATGCACACTGGGACAGCCAGTTCGTTCCGATCAACCGTCATGTCCTGTCTCTCAGGCCAATTTCGTCACTTTGGTTTAAATTTAAACTCAAAATTTTTATGTTTAATAATTAATATTAATAAACAATGAATTTCAAAATGAAAGAAGAAAATACTACAAGTAAATTTAAAGAGCAGCAACACATTTTTCCCATTTAAAATATATTACCTATACCCGGCCACACTGAATTCTCATTGTGAAACGCAGTACCTATACAACTTTTATATATTATATTGTTCATATTTCGCTGAATTTTCAGACTGGTCCTATTCTTCCAACATCAGTGAGTGGCTATTCGATGGCATCACGAACATCATCCGTACCACAATCAGATAGTTTATACAGTGTCAGCAGTGGAGGCTCTTCCATTTCTTCCGCATCATGTTCTTCCGATAATAAAAGTATGTGGATTGCATTATTCAAATACATTAGGATAGATTGTACAAGCCATTAATGATGGAGATTTTGAGATTTATTTTGTAGTTATCTGACAAAGAAGATAGATATAAGTATGTCTATCTTCTTTGTTTCCACTCTACTGGCATAATATAGAAGCACTCTGCAAACAACTACTATCCGAGCTCCTGAGCACGCTTATGAGAGAAAGCAAGCTAGACACTCTTGTTGGTAATCATTCCTACTAAATAATATACATATGGTTTTACAATATCATGTCAACTCAATGACTCAGAAATAGCCGATATTATGAGGCCTTTCACTCGACTAGAAGAATTTGCTTCGACGATCAACATACTTTCACTCCTTAGCAGATAAGCTTTGGCTTGGCTAACATAATCTTAACAATGTTTACTAGTGTATTCTAGAATAATGCACAGGTGGAAGTGTCCGGATAGTAGTTGTTTCTAAGCAGGATCTAGTACTAACTTAATAAATATTTGATTTAGCGAATAAGTCGAATAGAAAAGGTCAAAAATAAAAAATGAAATGAAATTAGTCAACACTCAATATTTTTCCAAATAAAATGTAAATAAGCCAGAATTATATAACATTTTATTATAGCATGTTCTATTTTTACGACCATTAAATACAGTTCGTCTCAAAAGTTGTTTCCTGTCAGTTTTAATAAGCCCATAAGCAAACTTATAGACGTTTTCACCGAAAAAATAGACGCGACCCTTATGTACCACACCTACATAAATCATGAACCTTTATTATTGACACAAATTATTTTTCTTCTCAGGTTGTTGTAGTCAATGTCCAGGTCCTTCGGGTGTGGTATTCCCACGTCAGCCGACCACCAGCGCAATACGTCGATCGCAACAGCATGCAATGAAGATGAGACTGCAGGACTATTGTCGGCCTGAAAAGGGCCATGTGAACCGATTGCCACCAATACGAGAATTACCTGGTCAAAGTCCATTGCACAATGTGCCGCCAGCCTCAACTCGGATAAGGTAAACTAAATAGCAGCAGAAAACATAAATATGAAAGAAAGTCAAGCTAAAACAAAAAGTATAATGTAAATGGATACCAAAATCTTTCGAAGTTCCTTGAATCAACGCTCCTGACATGCATAATAGGTAACGTCCCTCAGTTGTTTTACTAAAAAATGTGTTATATTCTTTAATACTCAATAGTGTGATTTGTCCAAGTTGTTCCGAAATTTGAGGATTAAATTTGGTGGGTAAAAACTTGCCAAGTCGAGATATTGAGCAGCAATGAATATGACAAACTTTCCTTTAAAGCAACTGAAGAACGTAATACAAGTCTGGACATGATATTTAAAAAAGTTCAAAAGCACTTGATATCCAGTAAGAGCTCAATTCTTTTTTATTTGAAGCCATTATCCAACAGTGTCTTCTGCATCATCTACCAACCGTTAATGTGTTTATTTTCCCCATATCACTACCAACAAACTACTAAATTAAATTTATATCACAGTATCATGATGTATGGGCATTATAATATTACAGAAGCAGCAATAAATATTGTAAGCTAATGTATTAGCGGTATTAGGTACAAGAAACCTAAAGTGCCGCAACCCAAATTGCACGCCAGCACAAATTATAATTTTATCGTTGGAACTTAGACGACACCACGGTCATACAGACAGGTCTTGAAACGAGCGTGAAAAAAGTGGTTCGGTTAGCGTCCAGTCTTTTCAGCTTCCAATTTCTGCCGCGTGGTTCGCATATGTAGGGGGTGTTGCTTAAAACATAAAAACACCAGTCACCGGCGCTCATAAACTTATAACTTTTCAATAGATTAACGTATTTTATGTTCTAAGTAACATCCCCTTTTCTGAATTTCGCAGTGCTATCGTTATCGCTTTGACATTTAAACAAGACGCTAAGCGACCCACTTCCTACCTATGTAATTCTACCTTCGATTCCAGACCTGTGATTCTACGACCGTGGACGAGACGTATGAAACATGCGTTTTATGGTTGTCACGTTGATGTTTTGTCACGTGCTGATGTCATTTTCACAAAAATATGAATAAAACACCCAATACTTATCTAAAAATGTGCTAGTTTCAACATAAAAGATGATTTGTGAATTTAATTATCTTCAGGTGTGCCCAGAAAATCGTCACTCAGCTTGAGCTGCCCTTGTTGAAGCAGAAGGGCTACAAATACGAACGTCTGCTGCAAAAAGATGAAGATGATGACGACGAAGATGGCTGCTGCTCCGCCGACGACAACAAACCAGACGCAAAAATAATAATTCCAGAAACGTCAAAACGATGGTGGATAGACAAAAAGCGAGACAGAACAAAAAGCGAAGAACGAATCGATAACAAAAAGAATGAAATGGTCGAAAAACAAATGGAATTGACAGAGAAATTGTTGTTGACAAAGCCGGAAAAACAAAATGAGAAAAATCAACAAGTCAAAGATGAGAGTAGTCTATAGATACTTTTGACAAAAAGAGCTAAATCAAAGAAGAAGAAGAAAAAAGTTGTCTTATCCATAGAAGTCAATTAATGCCAAATTATGTATTCTTTAACAAATGGAATATTGTTTCAAAAGACAGCAATACTGAGCAATAAAGCTGAGTTCTTCAATTAAACCCTAGTACTTAGCTTTATATTGTAGATTAAAGGGGTTTCATATTTCAAACATTTTTTTATTGATCATCGTAACAAATCATTTATTAGAATGTTTACACTCAACTTCCCACCTCGAATTTCTTGGAATGTAACCATCAAAAAAGAAACTGCTGAATATACCATTTAAGGTTTTTAAGAACGTAGCTCCTGGAACGGACGAAGCAAATTTGATAATAATCTAGTTTAGCGGCTTTTTTATAAAAGCCCTAAAAATCAAATGTTTGCAAAAATAAGTATATTTTAGCATAGCTTCTAATAAAATTGAGGCGGAAGGCGCTATTTTTATAATTTGTTAATAAAAAAAAGGGAAAAATGTTGTTTTTAGGACTTTTAGCTGTAATTTTCGATTTGGAAGTATCTTTTGAATCCCAAATAATATATTAATGCATCATAAAATCCGTCAAAATTAGCAGAAATTTGCCTGAAAATAGTAAACATAAGCTCGCAGAAAAGTGAGGTTAAACCAATCGATGATTGACTTGTGTTCAACGTTTAAATCTGTCAATTCCAAGGTTGCCAAAATAACGTTTGCGATATTGAACATATCTTTAAATATTCAAAATAACGAAAGCATAAACCAAGTGGTGAGATTTTAAGTGTCTAAAGGTATAGTTTCATGTTTAAAATTTATTAAAACATTATTTCTTACAAGTAATAATTGTTGTAGAACAAAGATTGGAATTCACAAAAACACCATAATTATTTCAACAAATGTAAAAAAATTCAAAAAAGTTAAACTATCAATTTTTGTGGTATGTTAAGCTCAGTTGTTAATGTTGTTAATTTTTTATAAAGCAAATAGTCTTGGAAATGGAAATCATAAATTAATCTTATGCTACGAAAGTTATACTGGCAACATTGGTATTAACTGCACTGGAATGTTGAATATACTGCAAAAGTCAATCATCAGTTCGTTTAACCTCACTTTTTCGCTAATTTTGCAGGAAGTTAGTATTTAATAGAATTCAAAGATTATAGATGATAAATAAAGATGATTATATATTAATTGAGATTGAAAAGATCCTTCAAATCGAAAATTACAGCTAAAATTCGTAAGCTCTAAGAACAACATTTTCCCTTTTTTATTAACAAATCATTAAAAATTTTATTAAAAGTTAAGATAAAATACACCTATTGTTGCAAACACATAATTTTTTAGGACTCTTATAACAAAAGCCGCTAAACGAGACTTTTACCACAATTTTTTTGTTAAAAAATTGCCCCCCTCGATGTTATTGGGTGCGTTTTTCTTTACAAATGCTGATATTTTGAAAAATTCGAAGTGGAATGTTTTAAATAAACACCCTGTATGGACATATATTTTGTTGTGCCCTCGATACTTAGAGCTGTTTCAAGTTATCTGCCATTGTTCAATTAATTTGAAGCAATATTTCCACTCAATAATAAAATTGACAATTATACGGTGGGCTAAATTAAAGATCAAAACTTTTTAATCACTGATAATTTTTCAACTATGTTAATCATTTGAAAGGCTTATTTGGTCAAATTTGTTTAGACTGAAGAAGGAAACGGTGAAACATTTTCCAATTTAGGGCATGACATTTTCGAAATAAAACAAAGCAATCAAGTTTTAAAAATATTTTGTCAAAAATAAGGATGGTAAGAAACTAGCATCAATAGGGAATTAAAACAACACAGAAAATAAGTAATATTGAAAATTAAAGCTTCACACTTTTTATGTGAATATATTTTTTTGAGATCGTTTCGCTGTTTCACATAATTTCAGGGTTAATATATATTTAGACTCGGAGAAGCTACAAAGTTCGTCTGAATTTCAATCAACTCTCGTCAAAAGGCATCAATTGCGTATAGAAAACATTGCTGCGAAATAATTGAATAATGGATATATGTTGTTAAAGAAAACAATTGGAATATATATAGAATTATTGTCCTCCACTCTTCTCAAAAAGCCGAATCAAAATATAGATATCGTATATTGCGATATCTTTAAAACATAATAAAGCGGTGCAGGGAACGCATAGAATAAATTCTGAGCGGATCAACGACGGCGTCAGTTTTTTTGTTTACTTGATTTATTTCCCCGATGATGTGAAAATGTTGCCATCACATGGAAATTCGAAGGCGTTGCATACCTTACCTTCCTTATTAAAAAAAAATAATGTTATTGCTTCGTTTGATTCCGACAATGTCATATAAAATCATATTTTCTAGATTTGAAAATGCTTAGCAGATTTCCGTTTATGTTGTATTTCTGACAAACGAATAACTTCAATTTTGGATTAAACCAACAACAAAACCTGCAAATCCGGTCCTGTCTAAGAATTTTGACCTAGCGAAAAAAATGGCAGCTTATAAACTCTCCCGAAACGAAATTCGTACTTACAATAAGTTTAAGATTATTCAATGACCTATTAACAGACATAGACAGAACACTTCATTGATAAACTATGTTTTGTTTGTTGACAACATCTTTGTGGACCAGGGGGGTGAGCTGTGGAAGCGGTCAGAAGGGGGGATACAACATTTTTAACTAAACCCCGCCTCACTGCACTTTCGCATAGAAAATATGACACCAGTGACTTCTCGTTCTTTTAGGTTTCATTTGCTATACGTCGAAATAATTATTACCACAAAATAAATCTGGAGCTTGGTGAAATAAGTCAATGTCCGAAAGTTGCATGTTTCAGCAGTATTATTAAATAGGTGTGTATAATTCTTTTTTGAAGTCTAGGATTTGAAAAGCGCAAACAATATAAAAATCTCTTTAATGAAATAACAATGATAAGGTAATAATTTCTTTACTACGCCCATGACCGAAGTTTATATGTCAATAATTTTCTTTCAAAATTCAAATATATAAGTTACGAAATTGTAATTTATACGGGCTACTTACCGATGAAAAGTTACTTCTGGGTTCGTGGATTCTATTTATTGCACACTTTGCAACCCCCTACTCATTTTTTCAAGTTTTAAAACCAAAGAATATAATAGAATATCCAAAAACAACCAAAACACCAAGTATTTAAATAATGGGGGGCGAAAGCTGATATGCAATGAGGCGTGGCAGAACAAGGGATGATGTCAACACAATATATTGTTTACAGTTCCGTCTATCTCTGTTAATAGGTCATTGAGATTATTAGTGACTATAAACAGTGGAACTTTAATTTGGCCGACAGTGTATAGCTTTTTTTCTAATGGATAAATTATTCATTTTGACTGAAGTGTATTCATAATAGCATAAATTATTTGATAAGTGTGATTTTTGGATCATAATTTTTTTGCTACTTTTTCAATGCAAAAACAAAACATCTTATTATATGTAATGATTTTTTTGAATCTAATATCGAAGTTTATAGAATACTATTTCTGTAAACTTTGCTAATATCATTGATAAAAATGTTATCATAGCGTATATAAAAAATTTGTAGAACGAAAAAAATATACTGCTCTTTTCAAAATGTTTTAATTTTTCAAATTTATAGAATAATTGTTGTTTTGCAAAAGAATTTTAATGCATTTTTGCTTGAGAATGAATGTTATTTTGTAATCGTATATTTACAGAAAATGTGGTTTTTAGAATCTTTTTAATAAAAAAAAAACATAGCCCAAATTAGGTCAATTGAACGTATTAAAATTAATATTTAAAAACAAGTTAAATACCCAATTAAACATTTTTAGTGAATAGGACAAATTTGACTCAATAATTAACTAGTTTGAGAGATCAATTTCAAAAGGTAGAACATTCATATTTCATGTATATAATGGACAGTTTGCAGAATCTTTATTATTTTATTATAATGGTCTGCGTATTTGTGTTTTTAAATATTTTTTATTACTTTTATTGAGAGAGGGAAAAAATCTACAAAAAGAGTACAACTAATTTTTACCACTTCACTTCAGTATTAAAGTAACAGGCAGCAAGATGCTTCCAATCTATACTGCGTTTCACAATGAGAATACAGTGAGGCTTGGAATAGGCATACATTCTAAATGGGAAAATGACATCCACCACGTTGCTGGTCTTTAAGTTTACCTGTAATATTTTCATCTGTAATTTTAAAGTTCATTTGTTTATCCTTATTAATTATTATCGAACATAACCTAACAAAAACCATTTAAAAAAGTAAAAAGCAAGATTTTGAATTTGAAATTGAATGTTCGCCTTTGGTTTTAGCTTTAAAAAGTAATAAAACATTTCTAGACGAGTCTTTCCCTATAGTAAACAATCACTCTGTATATAAACGATGTCGATTAGAATATCTACCTATATTAAGATGAAAACATATCTGGAAATCAAAAGTTAATGAAACAATAACACTGCATAAGGAAGCGTACAAAAAACAAGTTCTTAACTCTATTATATTATTTATTGTTCTTATACAAAGTGACGTATTTTAATGTTGGCAATAATACTGAAGAAAAAAAAACTACATAGCAAGTTTTAATGATGATAATAATAATAAGAAAATAAAATAGAATTTTAATTACGTTAAGTAGTTTTAGTATATACTTAATAAAGATACATGGTGTAGACTTAAAAGAGGCAACCAAACTAAAATTACAAAAACCATAAAAATGTTGACGATAAATTTATTTTGGACACCTCAACTATTACAATAAAAGTTGCAAATATTGTATGTGTATTTTTTTCTATATACCTTATCAAATTCTTTCTTCCTCTTTGGTGCGAAAAAATGATTACAAAAGATTACAAAAAAAACGTGTGACGTCATCGGGGATGCGCGTGATCATATCTTATTTTCCTATTATCATGGTATCCAATGATATTAAATGTGTAATAAATATTTTTACAAAAAACTGACAGACTTTAGTTGGTGCAATGAAAAATACAAAATAATATTAATTCTATTAGTACCGGTAATTTTGAAATTGTGCAATTGTAGTTAAATAGAATACTCTTGCTACCAACTTTACAAATACCAGCACCAATAGAAATAATATTATTGTATTGAAAATTAAGGGCTCTATTCAATAGGATTGAATACTTAATTAGGAAAAACGAAAATTCCTCTATTTACAACAACAAAAAACAAGAGAAGGAATTTCACTTGGAATGAGCATGGAATGCCAAGGATCTGTCCAGGTTAAACACTTGTGTTACGCAGTGTGAGGAATAGGTAAATGCACTTCAAATAAGTGGAAAAAGGATGGATCAATCTAATTTCCTATATAAACTGTAAATCTCATACGACGGGCAGTTCATTTCTCCTAGAGACCTCGTAGAACAAAAATCAGTGAGAGTCGAAATCAGATTATACCCAGCTGAATCATCAAGGAAGAAGAAGAGGACATATGTAACCAGACCAGACTGCACGTGTCATCGATAAATTCGCTATCAAATAATATTGCCAGTAGCGTGGCATAAAAAATGTATCTTGGATGAAATAAAATTATTAACCCACAAAATCGTAGTTTCTTGTTATTTTGGCGAAGCGGAGAGGATCCCGAATTCAGTTCATTATTTTGTAAGAAAGTCGGTCCAATTTGAAAAAATATTTATTTCACACTTTTCAGTGTAACATTAGTCACAAAAATCGTTGAACGTTCACTACTACCAAAGAAGATAGTACTTATCCTATTACCCACGTATATCATTTGTTTGTACTTTTTATTATTCAAAGATCTCAAAATATCGCGGCGAAAATGCGCACATTTCAGATTTTACCACAGAAAGCGGTATACAACTGATTACGGTAACCCCGCCTCCACTCCATTGATCTTCTTTCAAGAAATATGAAGCCGGTGGCGTCTCGTTCTTTTAGGTTTTATTTGTGGTTATTGATTATTTTAAATTTATTTTTTTAATTGAGAATGTACGTCGAAATAATTAATATATATATGTATAATATTTTTTATGTCTAGGACTTGAAAAAGCAAACAATATAAACATAGCTTTAATTAAATATCAATAATTAGGTATTATTTTCTCTACTACGCTCATGACCCACGTTTATTTGTCAAAGGTCTATGATGTCAGTTGGCGATCGTGAACGAAGTGTACGCCATCTATTATCAGAATGAATTACTCAAAGCAGTGGCGGTTCCTCAGAGTTTTTTGTCGTTGGTGCGTTTCAAATCTAAGACGTTGGTTCTCTCACTAAATATAAACTCTCACTCAAACCGCTCTTCCTATTGGTATCCCAAGTGACAAAGAAGTTCAACAAATCTCTTGTTAAGTAATATTTTTCTGCATATATGTTTCACCATTTTCTACTAGTATTTCTCTCAGTAAGTGGTTTATTTCTATTATTTTGTTAGACAGATTTATTTCGTAGATAAAGAGATCCCTTGAGTTTATCTTTCAGTGTTTGTATTTTCACAAGATTCTTACAAAACTAGCATGTAGCCCGCAAAAGATTTTTAAATTTATAGCTGTTGGCGCGTTTCGTCATCGCCAATTGATTTGTAGTTCACTTTTATTCAACGCCATCTATTGGCGTTTTACTTTCGCCAATAACTTTCTTGCAACTTAGAAGATTCAAAAATAACCAAATATTAATTTGGATGGGGAAAAATGCGTTTACGCGATCGGTAGTGGCCGAAGCAGGGATGATGCCAACCTAATTATTATTACAAATTATTTACAGTTCCGTCAATCACTGTTTCTAGATCATTGGCATTAACACGATATACCTACTGTCAACAACTCACCCTTTATTGGATTCTTACCTCATGTGCCATATTTATGTTCTTTAACACAAAGTCGAGGATTCTGGGCAACTACTATCATAAACAATAATAAAACTGTAGGGGGGTTGGCTTGGGTCGTTTAGGTGGCGTAGCGAAAGGAATTGGACAAGGTTTGTGGGTGTTCGAGTAGCTTGTATTATGCACAACACTTATTGCAGCTGTTCAAGACTGATACTTTATTACTATTATTATTGAAAACTACCCAAAATGCGTTTTTATTACGAGACCATTTAGGCTACCATTGAGAGATAGTATAGTATCGCATCGTTCAAGTGTCAATTGTCACTCCTCGAATGAACGTCAAGGTGGTATCACACTATGGTCCTTAAGGCGGTGTCACTCTGGGGTGGTGCTACAAAACTCATAAATAAAATCGTACAAACTAAGAATATATTGCACATATGAAAAATACAAACACTACCAATAAAATATAACAAATTACTTTCAAACAGATGAGTTTCTCCGCGCACGATGCTTCCTCTTCATCTTAGCTCGACGTTTATCTCTCAGAGACTTTTCCCTAATCAAATCCATCAATGATTTACAAAAAGTACGACGTAGTATTTGAAATGTAACGTCTGGCAATAACACTATAACTGGCACAACAAAGAGACACAACCAAAATGTCGGTGATGTAAACACCATGGTATAAATACCTGCCATATCAGTCCCAACTGGAAATGTGGGCCATATCAAACCGTACACGACCACAAATAGACCCCAAGCCAAGATGGAGCCCCAAATGGAGAAATGTGTCAACCATGTCCATGCATAGGTGATGAGTCCGGCTTTGAGTGAAACAGTCACAATGATGTACGTATACAAGGCCGTCCCGATGACCAGATAATCTGCCTGATGACCATCGGACCACAGAATGGCATTCTTATTGGCCATACAGCTGGTCAACCAGAATAACATCATTGAATGCAATATGGCATTCAGAATCCAAACGATGAATATTTTAATGTTAAACATCTCACCACTCTGCGATATATAGTACAACAATGGGTACTTCATCATGCGTGAGCTGTCACAAGTCTTATCAAACAGGCCAATAATGACTGGAGGCAAGGCCGTGAAGACGATATTGTACATGGCCATGGACCATCGTTCAAAGATAATCTGCCCTGACCAGCCACTGTAGATGGCATACCACAGCTGGATAATGTTGAAGCAGATGTTCTTGTAGTAGCTGTACAAGATCAATTTTGAGATGCGGCAATAGTTCCATGAACCATGAACCAGAAGCAATCGCTTCAAGAAGCGAAACTGAGCGATGCTGTAGTCAGAGGCGTGAGCAGCCTGCATTCCCTCAACACCGGATATGCCAATGCCGACATTTGCTTTTCGTATCATTGCCACATCATTTGAACCATCGCCGATGGCTAGAGCTATTGCCTTGGTATGCTTTTTGACGTAGACAACTACTTGAGCTTTTTGGATTGGCGACATGCGACAGCAAATCACAACTTTACAAGATTTAAACAGTTCAACGAAAACTAAACTGAATCTAGGTAGAAGAGCAAACTCCAAGGATTCCCCAGTAATTACCATTGCTCTTCGATCTCTGTCCGAGTGTTCATCCATTACGTTGTAGTAGGTGACCATTTTCCGGTAAATTTTTTTCGGGCTACCTTCATCGAATGTAAGCAATTCCATATCATGGGTGAGCAATCGACTGGCATAGCCTACATTTAGTGCTGTTTGTAATTTATCACCTGTCAAGACCCAAACATTTATGCCGGCCGCCCAGAGAGATTGTATTGTTTCGGGTACACCTTCCTGCAGCTTATCTTCGATGCCAGTTACACCGATTATCTTCATATCGACTTCAATGGCATCTGCTATTCGTGCTAGTTTACGTTCACGATCATTCACTGATACACTGGCTCTGTGGTGTTTTTCTGCCCAACTTTCATAGATTTCGGCGTTTATGTCAGCTGTGGCACAACATAGCGTCCTGAGGCCTTCTTTAGCAAAATCTTCTGAAATGGAAACAAATTTCATGACAACAAATAATTGAACTTATCTATTCTGATCTACATTTTAGGACCGTTCAACGTTTTAGCCTTAGATTTGGGTAAAAGTCTAGTTTAGCAGTTTTTGTTATAAAAGCCCTGAAAAATAAAATACCTGCAAAAATTGGTATATTTTAGCATAACCTTTGATAAAATTGAGGCGGAAGGCACTATTTTTGATCGACGAACCCAATCGGAGGAGGTATACAATTCGAATATTTGTGCGCGCGCTGTATACAGGGAGGTTCTCCGAGACTACTAACAATCTGAAAATATATTGACATACTAAAGTCACTAGGGGACATGCGTCTAAAATATTTTTATGTCAACCATTGTCTGTTATACCGGAAATAGATGCCAACTTTAATATTTCAGATACAATACCCTGTATATTACCGCATTTTTAGATTTTTAGTATAATTTCGAAAATATTTTTTGTATAGTATCCTATACCTAAGTCAACGGTTATATTTCAAATTTTATGTCAAAAATTAAGTTTACAATCCAAAACATGATTATCAATTTTTCCTATGAGGAAGCCTTTAATATTTAATTTTGGTTGATTTTCTTGTAGAAGAAGATCTATTTTATCAGTATTCTTATGATATTTTGATAATAATTTATACAGAGTGATCAAAAAAGAAATTGAAAACTAGATCCAAAAAACGCCAATTGGAAATGGAAATGGCAACCCCCCGTTTTTATTATTTTATTGTATTAAGCAGCAAAAACAACGGAAACTCTGCATAAGGTTGTCTATACCAAAAATTACGAGATATTTTTTTAAATGCTTGCTTTAGAGCAACACAGATTTCTGATATCATGTTATTTCCATAATTCTCACAATTTTTGGAGTTCACTAAAATACCTCTTTGAAGTTGGCATGGCAAATTTGGCAGGCAAACAAACAAAGTATTGAATAATTAGCCGTTAATTAGCCGTAAATTAACCGTGAAAATAAAAAATTAATCGCATGCAAGGAAACCCGGAAATTGGTTTGCATGCTAGCTTCAAGTGAAGTTGGCATGCAAAAACCGTAAAATCGGTTAGGATCGTCCCAGCCAATTCCACCCTGGCTCATAATTTGCCGCTAATTAACCGCTGACGATACAGCCTCACACTTAAGGCCAATGATTTTTTTTTTTTTCGAAAACATCGCTTGTTTTTGGAAAAATCGCATGTTTTTCATACTTACAATATAACGAACGTTCTAAAATCTAAGGGGATCGTTCTAGCTACCTGTAAATGGGCCGAAATGTTACTCCAACTATCGCACTAATTAACCGTGAAAGAGAAAAATTAACCGCAAGCAAAGAAACCCGAAATTAGGTTTGCATGCTAGCTTCAAGTAAAGTTGGCATGTAAAAACCGTAAAATCGGTTAGGATCGTCCCAGCCAATTCCACCCTGGCTCATAATTTTCCGCTAATTAACTAGCTAAGAAGGAGATTTCGAATTTGAGTGTTTACGAATATGGGTGGAATTGGCTGGGACGATCCTAACCGATTTTACGGTTTTTACATGCCAACTTTACTTGAAGCTAGCATGCAAACCAAATTTCGGGTTTCTTAGCTTGCGGTTAATTTTTCTCTTTCACGGTTAATTAGTGCGATAGTTGGAGAAACATTTCGGCCCATTTACAGGTAGCTAGAACGATCCCCTTTGATTTTAGAAAGTTCGTTTTATTGTAAGTATGAAAAACATGCGATTTTTCCAAAAACAAGCGATGTTTTCGAAAAAAAAATCATTGGCCTTAAGTGTGAGGCTGTATCGTCAGCGGTTAATTAGCGGCAAATTATGAGCCAGGGTAGAATTGGCTGGGACGATCCTAACCGATTTTACGGTTTTTACATGCCAACTTTACTTGAAGCTAGCATGCAAACCTAATTTCGGGTTTCTTAGCTTGCGGTTAATTTTTCTCTTTCACGGTTAATTAGTGCGATAGTTGGAGTAACATTTCGGCCCATTTACAGGTAGCTAGAACGATCCCCTTAGATTTTAGAACGTTCGTTATATTGTAAGTATGAAAAACATGCGATTTTTCCAAAAACAAGCGATGTTTTCGAAAAAAAAAAATCATTGGCCTTAAGTGTGAGGCTGTATCGTCAGCGGTTAATTAGCGGCAAATTATGAGCCAGGGTGGAATTGGCTGGGACGATCCTAACCGATTTTACGGTTTTTGCATGCCAACTTCACTTGAAGCTAGCATGCAAACCAATTTCCGGGTTTCCTTGCATGCGGTTAATTTTTTATTTTCACGGTTAATTTACGGCTAATTAACGGCTAATTATTCAATACTTAGTTTGTTTGCCTGCCAAATTTGCCATGCCAACTTCAAAGAGGTCACTAAAATACTACGATTATTTAAAAAATGCAATAGTTCACTTTCATTTTCTCTTAAAAAAATAACTTGTCATTAAAATAAAATTTAACTATACATTTGTATAAAATGTTAAGCTCAGTTGTTATTGTCGTTAATTTTTTCTAAGGCAAACATTCTGGGAAATTGAATTCATAAAATAATCTAATGCTGCGAAAGTTAAACTGGTAGTGTTGGCAACATTGATTTTAACAGCACTTGAATGTTGAATATACTGCACAAGTCAATCATCAATTCGTTTAACCTCACTTTTCCGCGACCTTATGTTTACTTATTTTACGCATATTTTTGTTAATTTTGAGGGATGTTAGCGTTCAATAGAATGCAAGTATGATTATATACTATTTGGAATTGAAAAGATACTTCAAAACCGAAAATTCCAGCTTAAAGTCGTAACTCTTATGCTAAAATACATCTATTTTGCAAACATTTGTTTCTTAGGGTCCCTGTAACAAAAGCCGCTAAACTGGACTATTACCTAAACTAGTTACTTCATCTCTTGAAGATTTGAAATCAACGAATCCTACACCTAGTAGAATGTTTAAATGTAACCGGTGGTTGAGTTTACTCACATCATCTAAATCTCACCTAGATGATCGTATAGCACATCAGCATAGAAACGTCCCTCGATACCGAGTCTGCGAAAAATCACCGTATCAGCACCCTTGCAGTACAACTTTAATTTACCCTCACCATCACGCACCAAGACAGACATGCGCATCCGTTCCGATGTGAATTCCTGTATGGCCAACACCTCGTAACGATAATCTGTCCCTCTGATATTGATGTCGATGAATCTTCGATTGCGTCCCTTGAAAATATACCCCAATCGACTGGCACCTTGGATTAGAGCATTCTCATCTGGCGATGAAGCGTTGTACTTTAATGAACCATCGGACATTTTTTCCGGTATAACTGTATGGCAAATGCAAAGTAATATGAGAAACTCGTGCATATTTTCATCGATCATGTTGCGGAAGACTTTCTCTTCCAGCTTCTCCAATGTATACATGGCATCTCCGATGGCGCACTTTTTAAATTCCATTACATTTTGCGTCAATGTGCCAGTTTTATCTGCAAACACATACTCCACCTGACCCAATTCTTCATTCAAATTTGACGTTCTCGCCATTGCGGGTGTATCAGTAACTGTATCATACATTTCAGCATCGACATTGATAAAGATGGCTTGAATTACGCGAACCACCTCCAAAGTGACCAGCAATGAAATCGGAATCAGATTATTGAACAGTATGAGAAACGTCAAGGAATTGTAGATGATGTTGATGCCGCTTTTCGGATACTTTATGTACCAGTGATTTTTCAAATAGCTCGTGTCCCAAATGTAGTTCCACACTGTGCAGTTGATGCTGATAATAACAAGAATACCAAAAAGAAACAACAGCTGGTAATTGGCTATCCTTTCGATTGTGGATCGTTTCAATGGTACCTTTTCAAAGCTCATGCCCAATTTGGTGTGATGGCCAGTATACACAACAATACCAATGACCCATTCGGTGTTGCGCAGGAGCGAGCCACGCAACAAAAAGTTGCCATTACCCAGAGCCTCAGGTCTTCGATGTGTCAATATGAGGGCGCCATTGAATTCGTACAATGGACGACTCGGTAGACCACATTCAATCACCCCACTCAGCTCGGTCAAATCCTTGGGGTAGGTTGTGTACAATGTGCTTGGTAGAGCTTCACGTCGCTTCAGATTAGTCTCACCATCCAAAAAGACAGTTTCAATGTAACAGATGCCATTCTCATCGCTGGTCGAGATCACCACTATATCGGCGGGGAATTGTTTATTGTTTGGTATATACAAAATATCACCCACTTTGACATTCTCCCAGTATATTGGGCTCCAGATATCATCGCGTAGCACATCGACTAGCATTCGATTGATTTCGTTGTCGGATCTGTGGCGTTTTACATCTTCAATGATTTCTTTGACAGCTGACGCGGCCAGAATGAATAGCAGTGGCGTGAGCGTTGTATAAGACCCAGTGGGTGAAACGTTGGGGATCTGTTGCAGCAAAGCCACTACCAAAAAGAATATGTTGGCCCATCTGCGAAACTGCTCGTACAGGAATATTGGTAGGAATTTGAATATGTTGTATTTGGCGGTGATTATTCGATTGCGTGGAAATTTCGTTGCTGCTGGTTCAGTGGCATTGAGTACGATGACGCGCTTGTCCATTGTGAGGAAATCAGCTGAAGATAGCGATGTCATGTTGGTGATATTTGTCATTTTTGATGTTATTTAGATTCAGTTCGATTTATAACTGATCTGGTATATAAGATGCTGTCGAAGTTGATTTGACAAATTGCCAAAAAATCGTTGACAATAGCAAAGACAAACAGCGTGTTCCTAAATACAAACCATTAGCCTGTCCATAGGCTTAAATTATGTCATCAGTCAATGTCATATTCTTATATTGAGTCCGTATATCTGTCAGTTTTCCACGGCCATTTTAACTCTGGTCAGGCTAATGGTTTGTATCTGGGAACACGCTGAAAAAGTACTCTAACAATAAGAATAGAATGAAATATGGCAATATCTCGCAGCGTGCTCGAGAGACCCCTTTAATTTTCGACAAGGATTCACCTCCTAAAAACTCTCGTACTTATTTGGAAACACCCTGTATAAATTGTTATTTACTTTAGTGCTTCTGTAACACATATTATATGTTAATTTTAACTTGCACAACTTTTCCATGTAAACTATATACCAAATCACATATTCGTCGATGAAAGCAATATGCTTAAAAACGTATTCTCTTTACGTATTAATGTATAGATAATAAAGTAGTAAATAAAGTATATCGGTCATTTCGAATTTGATTGCGTTATCGATGATCAAGTAAACAAGGAAAACCGGAAAATAATGTTTTGTAATAACATTTAACAATTTAACAAATTTAGATAGAGTCTAATTTAGAAAGGGATGCGTTTAACGCTTTTTCCAAAGCTTTTCTAGCTCTTCTCTCAAATGAAAACATTCAGTTGAGGTTATTTCCATCACAAACGAAACCAACAAATCTTACCTGTCCACTGATAGATAGGTAGGTCTTTCCTCAAACGAAATCAGAAACCTCTGAAACTTAAACATCTGTTGTAGACAGAATACCGAAAATTTTATACGATTACAATACTTTCCTTACATAGCTTCTGAGGTTAGCGGTAGGAAAGCAAAAATGAATCAACAAATAGGTCGCTCTTAGAGATCGAATCAAGAAGATATATTATACAGAGTCTTCTTGGATCGAATACGAAAACTTATATGTTGAAAGAATAAAAATATAAACAAGACAACGAATTTATTTATTTATCATCCAAAAATAGACAGATTAGGTACATGATTAATATACAATCGACTTCCTTAATGCAGCATATTACATCAACTGTAATTAGATTCATCATACTTTGAATGATCAATGTTAGGAATTTCATTCTTGTCTAAGTGATCATCATCATCAAATAGACAGTGATCGGAATTTTCTTCAGCTGCATCGCTGAGACATTGGTCACTGCATTTTCTGACTGTAAGAGAAAGGATTTTCCAAATACACGGATTCACAAAGATTTATATACAGGGTTTCCCAAAAGAAAAGAAACGGCTGAATATTTCAGCAACGGCTTGACATAAATTTGAAATGAAATTTGGTATGTGGGAGTTATCATTAGTACCGGATCTAAAAATAATATTTGCAACGTATATTTACAGTTTTTCCTATGGAGCCCTCAACTTTATTTTTTTAAATATAATGCTAGGTTTATTTTTAGCGCATTCGATTTGTTGTGTGCAAATTATTATGACCCTATAATGTCAAATTTTAATTCCCAAAATTTTTGTCAATACATATAGCAATTCAACATTTCGTTAGAAAATATCACAAAATTTCTATATCTCGAGAAATCGTGGCGATATGACAATGTAATTTAATTTATTACAAATTTGTTGGCAAGTCTGATCTAAAAATACCATTTACAACGTTGTCAAATTTACATCTTGTTTCCACTAAATCTTACAAAATATTTATTTAAGCTCCCTTTTTAAATTTTGCGCATTTTATTTGATACCATACAGTTATTTTTTTAACTGAAGCAAATCAAACCCTATCGAATATCTTTATAACTAATAAAAACAATTACAAATACGAAACAATACAAAATACGAAAATAATACACAAAATCGGTAGGATTATGGTAATCAATAAAATAATTTATGTTCAAATAATCCAAAGACAAAAATTAATAGGTCTTGGTAAACTAAACGAGAAAATAAAAGACTAGGGGTCATATCCGGGGAATGAGCTGGCCATTCTATCGGTCCTCATATAAAATTGAGGGAGTTTAAATAAATACTTTGGAAAATTTAGTGGAAACAACATGTACATTTGACAACGTTGTAAATGATATTTTTAGATCAGATTTTCCAACAAATTTCTAATAAATTTATTTTCATTGTCATATCGCCACGATTTTTCGAGATATTGAAATTTTGTGATATTTTTTAAAGAAATGTTGAATTGCCGTATTAACGAAAATTAGGGGATCTAAAATTCGACATTACAGACTATAGGGTCAAAGTAATTTGAACACGACAAATTAAATGCGCTAAAAATAAACATAGCATTACATTCAAAAAAATAAATTTTAGCGCTTCATAGGAAAAACTGTAAATCTGGCAACGTTGCAAATATTATTTTTAAATCTGATCTGAAGTATTCGGACGTTCTGGTCCTTTTGGGAAACCCTGTATAAATAAATGACGTCGATGTAACCTTTGAACATGACCTAAAACGTTTGACAGCGACAGTGACAGGACCTCACTCGCCTGTGTGGTACCCAATGACCTATTAACAGAGATAGACGGAACTGTAAACAATATATTGTGTTGACACATCCCTTGTTCGGCCACGCCTCATCGCATATCAGCTTCTCCCCCCCTTATTTAAATACCTGGTGTTTTGGTTGTTTTTGAATATTCTATTATATTCTTTGGTTTCAAAACTTGAAAAAATGAGTAGGGGGTTGCAAAGTGTGCAATAAAATAGAATCCACGAACCCAAAAGTAACTTTTCATCGGTAAGTAGCCCGTATAAATTGAAATTTCGTAACTTATATATTTGAATTTTGAAAGAAAATTATTGACATATAAACGTCGGTCATGGGCGTAGTGAAGAAATTATTACCTAATCATTGTTATTTCATTAAAGAGATTTTTATATTGTTTGCGCTTTTCAAATCCTAGACTTTTAAAAAGAATTATACACACCTATTTAATAATATTGCTGAAACATGCAACTTTCGGACATTGATTTTTTCTTCACCAAGCTCCAGATTTATTTTGTGGTATTAATTATTTCGACGTATAGCAAATGGGACCTAAAAGAACGAGACGCCACTGGTTTCATATTTTCTATGCGACGAAAACGATTGCAGTGAGGCGGGGTTAGTTAAAACTGTTGTATCCCCCTTCTGACCGCTTCCACAGCTCACCTCCCCTGGCCCACAAAGACGTTGTCAACAAACAGAACGTATTTTATTAATGAAGTGTTCTGTCTAATCTCTGCTAATAGGTCATTGTTGAAGAGTTTGATAGCCCCCGAAATTTAAAATATTCAAAACTGATTTCCAATCTTACCAATATCTTCGTCCTCAGATGGTGGTTTATTACTTTGTGAAGCATTCGGCATCGATTCGTTCACATAAATCAGATCTTCAAGATTCTTTGGTCCATCCACTCTCCGGATTCCTGTACTCAAGCTCCTTCGCTTACTTTTGCTTCGGCGACGTTTTCTTTTTATAATCTTACGTTTACGTCTACGACGTGCACTCTTATCATCCGGATCGTCCACTTCTAAGACAGCATAATGTCAATACAATAGATACTCGATTATCCGGACACGAGTTATACACATAATCTCGATTATCCAGATTGCCAGATCCCGAATCCTTTGTAGTTTACCCGTTAGTCATCCTAGCCATATGTGATATACATTGGCTCGGCTTCTTTTAACCTTTGAGCGGAGCGCGAGACAAACGGTAGGAGATTTAACGGTAGCTGGAGAGTGAAGTAACTTAATTAAGAAATCTTGGCTTTATTTGAATGGTTAGCAATCGCTAAGCCGCTGCATTAGATTTAAAAATCATCATTATAATTATTATTTTTACGAATATTTTTGATAATTTTTAAGGATGTCAGTATTTAATAGAATGCAAGGATGATTAATATACTATTTGGGAATGTAAAGATACTTTCAAATCGAAAATTCCAGCTAAAAGTCGTAAGTCCTAAGAACACCATATTTCCTTTTTTTATTAATCTTAAGAAATACAGTTTGTTTCACGAATCATGGCTATTGTGTGTAATCATTCACGAGCTACGTACGTACGTCTCATAGCATCTTACTATCATGAAATTCTCTACTACGTTTGTCGATCTAAGCTACGACATCAGTATGTCAAGCTTATGTCCTTTTATTCAATGATAGGGCGCTGCACGTATGTCCGAAGTCAACGCAATCTTTATTTCATAGGCGTCACAAAGTCATTGTGACATTTCAGATAATTGGGTACTTGACTTTGATGGAAATTCAATATAAAGTGATGTTCAGACGATATTAGATAGTCCTAACATACCACAAATCACATTATGCAGGTTGAATTTCTCTTAGAATTTTAAATATAATCAATTTAAATATTTGTAATTTCAAACCTATCATTCACGTGACTGCGAACGCCTATCAAATTCGACCAAGATAGTGACATAGTAATCAAGTCGATGAACAAATCCTCCTCAGAGAGAACATACAATATTGTATCTTCTCTCTGGTCAGATAGTGTTCTCTGCTTTATTCCTCCTTTCTTTAATACCGTGGAACACTAACTAAGGGAGATTGTGACGTTGCAGCCGTTTTTAGAATTCAAATTTAAAAACAATTTTTGAATATATTTTTTCTTATTTTCAAAATAGACTCGTAATTTTTTTTGTATTTTTTTGGATTAATTGAATGTCCAACTACAAAATAAAAACTGTTCAAAAAATTAGTCAAGTACCCAATTCAGGTGCATAAATTTATATTTCATAACTCAAGCAATAAATTTGTATTTTGTGTGTCTGCATTATAGTTCATAATAAATCTTTCATTTATGTTTGCTTATTTAATCAATCGATATTTTTTCCTCTAATTATATGAACTTCCTTAAATGCCATATATATTAGCTCGAAATCGTTACACCACTGATTTACTCCCGTCAGTTGGATTGATCCATTTTTCGTGTTTTCAACGCATACGCCAACATTCGTGAAGCAAACTGTAGCTTCTTCCGCCTCAATTTTATTAAGAGCTGGCTAACATACATCTATTTTTGCAAATATTTGTTTTTTTTTGGGTTTTTATCGCAAAAGCCGCTAAAACTATTACGCCATTTTTTTGTAAATCATAGTTATCTTCATATATATTATCTTCATATGTACCTATATATGAATTTTCGATTATTCTTAAGACTTACGACAAAATTTCGGTAATCCGGATAATCGAGTGCCACATGTACAAGTAATTTATATGAGAATCTTTAAGCTATTTACATACTCAGTGTGTATAATGATCTCTTTCTTCTTGTGGCACGACTTTTCCTCCGTTTCCTTTGTCTTTTCCTACGTCCAGCAACCTTTCGAACTGGATCCACTCTATCACGTCGATGAAACTGTCTCAATGTACTGTACTCTCGTCTAGCCAAGCCCAACTTGTATTTGCCATCAACTTCCTTAATCAGCCCTGCTCTAACACCATTCCTCAATGTCTTTTTGATCAAGAAATCTGCACTCTTTATGGGAACTTTTTTGGTGGAAATGACCGAGTCGATGATCTTTTGTGGTGGTGATCCATGGACATCTTTCAAATTGGCTATGGTGCTCAAAACTTCAGACAATAATTTCGAAGCATAGTCTTTGGTATTCATGATACTATGATGGTATTAGAGATGAAAATAAAAGCATACAGTCATGCACGCTGCTGATGAACTCTTTATAATCATGAATCTGTACACTTGATGATTAAAATTGACTTTATATTTTAGAAATTTGACACTGACAGAGCCACAAGGTTTTTGATTCAAGGTAACTTGAATACTATGTGTTGCTGTACAGGCTGGAAGACCATCAGTAAATGTTTTATTCTATAAAAGCTAAACAGGTCGATTCTTAATTCATACCAGTACAGTTTTTCTCGAATTTTCCATTTTTCCATACATTTGTTTAAATTTTGTCTCTCCTTACTCGTAATATCATGAACATTTTACAAAAAGAAGTAGCCAAATCGGTCCAGCTGTGGTCAAGTTCTGTGCTTACCAACGAACGCCATTTAATTTTTGGCCGACGAGCCCAATCGGACTGTCTGCTTTTTTTTGGGTTGTATATAGTGAATGAATGAATGATTTTTCATTCATTTGAAAGAGGAGACTTGAGAAATAGCCCAATATCCGTAAAAACTCAAATCCAAAATCTCCTTCCCTTCAAAAGCCGCCACCCTGTATAAGGCAGAGCAAAATTTTCTATAGAGAATCAATATACATGATCTTGATGAAATACACACATAACTGCAACTTCCTAGGAATCCAAATACAGCAGAAATAAACATTTAATACGAGCTAAGTATTGGATAAAAAAAATGGAAAATAATTCCGTAATATATAGGGTGTTCTATTTGATATAACAAAGATGCTGCTACTTTTTGATATAAGCGGCAACGATGCATCGCTGAAAATATTTTAGATCGATAGATCAAGAGCAATTACTTAAGTAAGCAAATTTTTAGAATTTTCGTCCTCCCGGTTCTCCGTAAACGTCTAAGATACCATCGAGCGTTACCCACCCGGTCTTGATGCAAATTCCGATGCTAAGGGTGGAACTGATATTTTTCCGCTGCTGTTTCGTTAGTGCTCAAGTGAGGATTCTCTTGAAGCAACAATAAACCTTGCAACTCCTTTTCCTCATTGATCCGGCCACCAAAAAATTATTTTTGAGTATAAAATACACTACCAATAAGTTCAAATCGATCTATTGGTTTTTTGAAGGGGTTGTGCAACAATGTATAATCCGCCATTTCGTAGTGACGGCCATCTTTGATTTACAATGATACAGAATGTATTAAATTGTATTGTCATCAGAACTAAAAATGTGTACTAAATTTCAGATCAATCTGTCAACAGGAAGGGGGTCAAATATCAAAAAATCGATTTGACCCAAATAAATAAATAAAACCGTTTAATATTTTTGGATTGTGCATCATTGTCAGTTCTAACATTAAAAAAAACAAATTTGATAGCTTGGATATGATATGGAGCTTCAACACACCCTTGGTTCTCCTAATATATAAAAGAAACAAGAATAAAAATCTGATTTTGTAAAATATTTATTATTAATAATAATCACTTATCAAGACTCTCCAACGACAACTACAAATTGTATTTAAGCTCCCATAATGTACGACTAGTAAAATATAAATATCATTGTGTTCTTATAATTTAGACATTAGTTGGCAACTTGACCGACAATTTGTTTACATTGCCTATAACGTTCACCATAAGGTTCTGGCAATGGTACTCCCTTGCATCCATATCCACCTGTTTTGTGTATTGTGGCAAAATCATCACAATCTATTTTACCATCACCATTACAGTCCTGAAAAATCAATTGAAAGGTTGGTAAGTATGTAGGTAGAACAAATAACAAAAAAAAAATGGTAGGAGGACATTCAGTTGAACTGGCACCCGGAAATATTATTGAGCAAGTGTCTCGTTTGTTATAGTCATAATGGAATGAGAGGAGTACATGGAAGCGTCTCTAGTACCTTTATATCGATCAAATATTGCCAGAAATACGTTTAAAGGGAGAGGAGCCAGTCCAAATGTGAAAGAAGAAATAAAAAGTTGTGGGAAGAGAATGAAACTAAAACGAAAGTTGCGGATCAATACAAAACTCAGAAAAAGCATAGAACAACTATTATTGTGTATTTTTTTGTGCACCAACTAATAAAGTCGGTCCAATTTTTGGTAGAACATATTTATCTAACATTAGGTATCCAATGGTGCGCGCCGCCACTGAGTCTTCAGCACTTAATAGAAATGAACTCAGCAACAAAACGATGGAGAAAAAAAAAATAGGTAGAACTCGATCTGATGGTGCAAAAAATCAAAACAGGATCCGGTTCTGGCCGATCCCGAGAATGGACATAACGGATGTTATATAATACATACATATAAGGAGTTATTTTTAATCTTATTTAGAATGACCTCAGCCGAGCATAATTTTTGTAATAATCGCTCATAATTAAGGATGGGCGAAGTTCCGTGATGAGATGATTTTTATATTCTATGAAAAAAACGATTTGTGCCTTCCTTGATAATCCAACAAATTTACAATTATTGGGAATTGATTATAAATTTCATATAGATGTACCTACCTGTTGAAACTTGCTCATGTATCCTTGAACTGCTAAAGCAGCACAATACAGATCACCACCACAATTGGCGTAAGCCCCAGCTGCATCGGGAGATTCATTGTTGACTGTAGGCTTGCCAGCATCGGCCCAGTAAGCCCAAGTTAATCTAAATGGACCACATACGTCACCTGTCAAATAATATTTCTGTTTATAAAGATGTAAATAATTTTTTTTCTAAGATTTGATCTTTTTGAAAGAATATCATGAAAATAGTTTCACTTCTAAAAAATACAGACTGATTCAGTTATGAGTAAATGACTCTGAACTTCAGTGTCAATAAGGGTTTTGTTTATATAAGATTTTAATTATTGTACTAGTGTATTTTCTCTAGTAAGAATTTAAGGTTTCTTGATCTAATGTTCTTTTGAAGTATTTATCACTTTAACTTATGTTGAATCATGGTTTCAATTTTTTTTTCAATTATTTTACAATCACCCTGTATAATATACTAGATACTTACCGGAACAAACATTTGACGTGTTGCATGCAGATATAGCTTCACAAATACACCCGAGACATTGCTGGGTCACGGGCAGGTCTTGAGCGATAACAACTAAACAGAAGTAAAAGTTTGTTTTTTAGTTTATATAGAGATCGTCTAATTTTTATTAATATCAATACAGAATATATAGAACATACGGAGAATAAACATGAAATCAACTACATCTACTATGATTATGCACTCTACCACATTAAATACGGAAATAACAAAAAGCAACAAACATGATACGTCCAAGGAACTATACTCAGACAAAGATTCCACGAGGAATTGAATCGATATAAAATATTCAATAAAGTTTATACAGATGCCTCAAGAATTAACTCAAAAACCGGAGCGGCAGTGGTAACACCTACAGAAGTTATAAAATCAAAGCTACCCGACGAGGCAACAATACTAACCGGTGAGCTATCTACCATATATGAGGCCACCGTTTATATAAAAAAAACGCAGAGTGGATCATCATCACAGACCCGATCAACTCCCAAACACTTATCAAGAAAACATAGTAAACATCCAATTGTAATTAAAATAAGAAATACATAAGCTCTTTGGAAATAAAACAATCTTCTTTCTATGGGCCCCATCACATATAGGTATTCACGGGAATGAGCCAGCTGACTATAAACCTATAAACATCCAAACTACCAGCTAGTGATGTAAAAAACTCCTATCGGCTCAAAGCTAAAAATCCACGAAAATTCGGTCATATAGAGATACTTTTTTGCAAATTACAGGTATAAAACCGTCCATCTAGTAGGCCCAGTCACACTTACAGCCACTATCCGGATCATTCAAATAACATTCTACATACAAAAAATTAGACCGACGTTATTAGTTGATGCACTGAAAAATACTGAAAATAATATTGACAACGCGCGCACAAACCAAAAAAAAAGGCGACAGTCGAATTGTATACCTCCTCCGTTGTTCGGGTGTCGTCGGTCAAAAAGACCACCAAAATCCCGCCATAGTGTATACTTTCAGGTACAGAAAACACAGCACACACAGACGTTCAGTTTTATATGGATTACAAGTAGGTGTTCTCTGATTACGTGATAAAAGTTGTTCATTCATTTCGATTTTTAAATCGCCATCAATGACGTTTGTTCTATTGATGTATGTATGTATAAATACATATGAAAAGAAATAAAGATTTGATGTCAAAAAATAATTTGTTGAATGTTTATTTTTGGTCATTAGATAATATTAATTTATGAATAAATTCTACGAACTAACTTATTTACTTAATATTATTTAATAAACGAATTCTACTAATTCCAGCCGTCGTATTGATCTTATTTATATTGAATACTTATATTTTTTCCATAAATAAACATCCTTGAAGAGTTAATTATTACTTAATATATCTTTAATATTTATAACATGAAGATGAGATCTTCAACGACAAAGCTATGACCTTCGCAATAAATTAATAAGATTTCAAGACCAAGAAATACAGAAATATTACTCATATTATTGTTCACTGACTGAAAACCGATCAGAATAAAATTATAAAGAGCAAATTAAAATGTAATAACAAAGAAACTAGATTTAATTTTATAATCGCGGGAGCTTATTTAATATTTGTTTATTATAAAAACCCAAATTTTGTGTAATCATCATCAAGTAAAAAATATTTTGACCATCAATTTTATTTTTTTGAGTTAATAGTGATCACTGACCGTCATATAATCTTGTATCAATAAAAGTAAAAACGATAATTGGTCAACAATCAATTCTTTACCTTTGTATAAAACTTGATAATGATTTACCAAATTATCTAGAAAACTAGCAAAACGAGATTTAAAAGTAATTTAGAAAACTATTTATTGTTAATGTAATATAATAAATAACTCTTCTACAGTTTGTTTTATCACATTTCTGATTTTATTTCTTATTCCATTACTTATGTAATTTTCAATAACATTTCCAATATTTTTAAGAATATGTATTGTATATAATTAAATCTATATATTAATACGTTAAGATAATTCTTTGTACGCCATTTTAAGAATAATGCGTGCACAGTGGAATATACCTAGCTAAAATTAATTAATAATATAGGTACTTGAATAGTTCATGATTGTTGCCACTTTATTGGCGGTAGTGGGAGCATTTTTTTTCGAAAATTGAAAATGTGAGACGGCCAAATTGAAGAAAATATTATTTGCAGCAACATTTAATTTGGTCAATTTAAAAAAAAAATTACGATTTCCGAGTTACTGCAGTAGTAAAGCCCGAAATATGTGTATTTCCGCGATGATTTGAAATAAGTATAAGTAAAGTAAGTATTATCTTCTTTGGTGAACGTTGAACGATTCTGATGACTAATGTTGCACTCAAAAGTGTGAAATAAATATTTTTACAAAAAATAGGACCAACTTTATTAGTTGGTGCACTGAAAAATATATCAATATTTTTTTACAAAATACGTCGTTATTAGTTGGTGCACTGAAAAATACGAAATAATATTGATTCTACTTTTGCTGTTACTTTTGAAATTGTGGAGTTACAGTTGATAACTTTTAGCCCAACCAACTTCACACGTACCAGCACCAATAGAATTAACATTATTTTATACTTTTCAGTACACCAACTAATAACGTCGGTCCAATTTTTTGTAAAATATGTTTATTTCACACTTTTGAGTGTAACATTAGTCACGAAAATAGTTGAACGTTCGCTTCTCCGTTCGGGGTTCGTTGTTCAAAAACGTATTTACCTATTTATGCCTGATGAATCAATGATTCAAAGAATACTTTAAAAATTACATGACAGAATAGATTTCCTATGGTTAAAGTGACTATATAATATCTTATAGTGGTCAATTTTAACCGAGATTAATTGTCGGTGCAGTCAAGTAACTTTCTAGAAAAGAACACGCAAAAAATGTAATAACGGTACAATTATATTATCTGCAATAGATATTAAAGAAATCATTTGCGAATTTGAAACAAAATAAGGAATCGTTATATTATTTGCAAGATTTTATTACAATAAATATTTGTTACAAAAAATTGGACCGACGTTATTAGTTGGTGCACAGAAAAGTATAAAATAATATTAATTCTATTGGTGCTCTTACTTTTGAAGTTGTGCAGTTGCAGGTAGACTGATAACTTTTGGCACTAACTTCACAAGTACCAGCACCAATAGAATTAATATTATTCTATACTTTTCAGTGCACCAACTAATAACGTCGGTCCAATTTTTTGTAAGAAATATTTATTTCGCACTTTTGAGTGTAACATTAGTCACGAAAATCGTTGAACGTCGCTAATGCCAGTAATATCCTATAACCCACTATATTCTTTGCTTGTCCTTGTTATTAGTATGTGTACAGATCGCAGAACATCGCTGCGGAAATATGCTTGAATATTTTAGTTGTTATCATTTTAACACCGATTTTACTCGAAAACCGTAACTCTAAGGAAAAAATGTTCATTATAAATGTTGCTACAAATAATTATGTCCTTCATGTACTGCCCACAGATTTTCAATTTTCGACAGAAATCGCCCTCTCCACATTGCACATTTGAGAATTTAACATGCGTTTATCTCAAAAACCGTTACTCTTTTGAAAAAATGTTCAATTCAAACTTTTCCGGATATTGTCCTATCTTTAATTATACCACCTCAGATTTTCAATTTCCGAGAAAATTTTCCCCCTCCACCCCCTTCGGGGGCGGTTTTCGAAGGGACGGAGATATCGGATTCCCGTTTTTATGAATATGGGACCATTTCTCAAGACTCCTCTTTCAAATAAATCAAAAATCATCAAAATCGGACTACGATTACTATATGAAAGGCGAGTACCTCCTCCGTTTGGGGTTCGTCGGTCAAAAACCAGAACCGAGTTTGTTATTTTTTGTTGAAGCAGTGAAAACTACAAAATAATATTAATTCTATTGGTGCTGGTTCTTTTGGAGTTGGTGCCTTCAACAACAAATTACAACGGCACAAATTACCAGCACCAATAGAATTAATATTATTTTGTATTTTTCCGTGCACCAAAAAATAGAGTCGGTCCTATTTTTTGTAAAAATAATAACGGCCAAAAATATTAGATTGCTCCAGTAACATTGTGATGATAAAGAAATAAACCAGGATAAACATTACTATCTAGACTTTAGAGAATCTAAGGACTAATATGATAAAACAAAAGTTATGTTAAAAATCCTCACCAGCTGCAAAATAAACTACAGCACCACATAGAAGGGCTTTGGTGCACTTATCCATTTTTGTTTTTTCTTCTTCTGACCACACACGACGACGAAACACGAAGGATGAAATGTAAGGATGTACTGGCAAGAGGAGTTAACCGTGTACAATATTTATGTAACCCAGACACGGATCAAGAGACAACTTATTATTACTAAAAGAGTAGAGTGTTGTTGTATATCTATATGTGTTAAATCAAATGAGATAACCCGTTCGTTCTAGGAAAGCCCCGCTGCTTATTATATGTTGCTTTTGCTCACTTCTAAGGCCATTGGCGTTGACGCGGTGACGGAGGTGAGCACCAGGTATAATACAGGGTGATTTACGTGGATCATGTATTAAAAGTTTTTCAACTTTCAGTTGGATTGTTTAGTGTGCTGTCGATTTTGTCCGTTCAAGCAAAAATATTTCCATAGTCCACAGATATAAATACGTTTGCGGGCGAAACGTATCGCTTTACCGCCCGTGGACGGATCATGGAAATAATTGGTAAAATGAAATGCAAGAAATACATTTTCTGTACATTTTAAACCGTATGGACGCAGACGACTTTCAAATGTTGCATTCAAAGGCTGTCATTTTTGAATGCAAGTTGGAAAACTTCTAATGCACGACCTACACAAATCACCCTGTACAATAGGTAGGTGTTTATGGAAGGAATTACCGCTATTACAGTGACACATACGGTCGCCGATATTTTTTTTGTTGGTTTCGCATATGCTGATTGGATATGAAATAAATTCGAAGAATTTTTCGTTCGCGAAAATGATAAATAATTATTAATTCGTTAACCAAAAATCTAGTCTGTCCATCAAATGACTTTACCGCGCCGCTCTTAGAGAAATACCATCGAAGCACTATCATGTTTAGTTTTGTTGAAGGACGAACTGTTTAGCCAGAATTTGAATAAGAAGTTTGAAAATTTGACAGCTCATATAGGCATAACTTTTCTTCCTGCTTTTCATAAAAATATGATTCTTGGAGTTGGGGATGCAGTCGTTTAATACAATTTTTTAAGATAGTATTAAATTTGTTTTTTTCTTTTTTTTTATGGCTGTTCGCGGGTTTTGCATAGTAAACGTACTACGATTTAGACGATTTTTGTTTCATTTGAAAGAGGAGAGTTGAGAAATGGTCCCATATTGAGAAAAATCAAATCCAACATCTCCATCCCTCCAAAAACCGCCCCCAAAGGGGATGGAGGAGGCAATTTTTATCGAAAATTGAAAATCCGAGGCGACAGAATTAATGAGAATTCCATATCCAGGAATTTTTAAATTGGACATTTTAAAAAATAATCATAAGTTTCCGCGCTATAGTCAGAAATATGTGTTTCAGCTATGTGGAAGGGGCAATTTTTTCCGAAAATCGAAAATTCGAGATTTGAAAATTAGAAAGGGGACCATACCCGGAAACGTTCAAATTGAACATTTTTTCAAAAGAGTCACGGTTTCAGAGTTTCGCTGTGGTAAAGTCTGAAATATGTGATTTGCCTATTTCCGCTATGTACAAGCTAAACCTACCTATAACTTTTTGGGTATTAGTGAACGTTCAACAATTTCCATGACTAATGTTACACTCAAAAATGTGAAATAAATAGTTTTTACAAAAAATTGGACCGACTTTATCAGTTGTTGCACTGAAAAATACAAAATAATATTAATTCTATTGGTGCTGGTAATTTTGAAGTTGTGCCGTTGTAGTTTGTTGTTGTAGGCACCAACTCCAAAAGAACCAGCACCAATAGAATTAATATTATTTTGTATTTTTCAGTGCAACAACTGATAAAGTCGGTCAAATTTTTTGTAATTTTTTTTTCTATTTTATATATTAAAACTTAATTTGTAACTATGCCTGGCTTGATCAACCATCAGGTTTTGTCTCAAGCAAATTTCGCTGTTTTTGATGATATAGAAGAATAATTTGGAATAATTTAGGCAAATTTTATCAAAATCCTTAGAACCGTTTTTGTGCTACAGTTTGCAATATTTGGTTGTTTTGAAATATTCACCTTATTTTATTTGTCATAAAAATAACAAAACAATGAGTACTAATTATATTGAATCACTTTTTTTCTTCTAAAAATAAATGTCAATGTGAGCAGAAGGTTGAACTATTATTGTTCAATGGAGAATAAACTAAAACATTTAATTTGCTCGTCAGAATTATTATCACCAAGGAAACAGTAAAGTTGATCATTGTTATGAACTCAGAATATATGGAGATGTTTTTAGCTCATTTGGCTTTCACAGCTATCAACAACATCAAAGGTATAAACAAGATCATATTTTGTTATATTTAAACATAATTAACAATGTAAATTTTTAATCGAACCCCCATGTAACCCCTAAAATACTCATGTTTTTATTTCGAGATACAAAACACAACACCTTAAACGCACCAATCATATATCAGAAATTTGACATTTGGTCAACAAAACGCGTGTGGTGTTTCCATCTCGAAATCATCATAAATACAATAAACCGAAAAAAAACTTTTTTAGCATCACAAACTAACTTGTTCACTTTGAAAGGTTACTCGTAGAGAAATTAAGAAACAACTGTTTTCTGAATTCTACTAGATATATAAAAGAAAAATTCTTCTTTAATTTTACGTATCCGTGATATTGAAATAAGAAAATCATGAATCAATACAATATGACTCATTAATATATCTTTTCTAGAAAAAGTCGTGAACGTTTTATTTATAAGCTGTATTGTCTCTCCTTGACATCGCCTATACATCTTTCGTAGTAGACAAGAAAAAATATCGCCATTAAGTAGGTATGTAAACTCGAATTTGAATAATATTCATAACCATTCTGCTGAATTTAGTTTCGACACACCCATCAAAATAGCATTGAGACGATAACAAAATATTATTTAGTCATCGTCTTAAAATTTAATACTCACATATATGAATAATTTAAACTTGAACCATTGAACAATAAATATAATTAATTATATATGTGGAGGAGTGACGAAAGTACTGAAAAATAATATGCTTCATTATACAAAAATATAACAATAATCGTAGGTACACCATTTATTGAGTGCTCAAGATTCTATTTGGAACTGAATCTAATTATTTAATTTAACAAAAAACTAGAAATATTACTATATATAGATACAGATACTCATATTCATTTTTTATTATCCTAGTTAAAAATATTATCTAACATTACGCCAAAAGTTATTTGACAGAATGTTATTCAAGCCACTCGAATTGGCCTAAGAACATGATATATATTATGAAGTAAATATCATTAGTATGCTTAACTTTTTGGTTAATAAAAATAATTGTCTCAAAACAAGATAGAAATATGTTCGGCAACATCAACACACTTTAATTTTGGATGTAATTATATTTCTTACTAGTGTGGCTGACGGTTGGTAATAACACAGCTTACCAAAACAAATGGTAAGCTAGTAAGCTGTGGTAATAATCTTTATCAAAATAAAACAATAAAAAAATTCATTGCTCTTTTCTGAAAGTTGCTTTCAATTTAGTAACTTTATTTTCTGTAATGTTTCACTCCCTGATGTCAGATGTCACCTGTCATTGGGTCATCCGTCATCTGTCTAATCCTTCAATTATAACTTATAACCCGAAAATTTCTACTAGTTGTCTGTGCATCTAAAAATTTTCATATTTTATATTTGATTTTTAATAAACTTTGTGAAATTTAATCATTTTCTCCCTACCAATCACACTTTAATTACACGATGGCAGATTTCATTGAATCAGAGGCTGAAGAAAGTAGCGAGGTAAATATCAATCTTTCAGTTATCTACAATGTCAATTCCTTATTAAATAGTTTTTATTTTGTTTTACTTGATTTTTGTTCAAATCTAGAAAATATTCGTCAGTTTTCACACAAGATGTTTTCTCATTTTGAAGATTTAGTATCATTGAAAAATATATCAGCGAAATTAAGTAGATATGAATAATTCTAGGAGGAAGAATTAGAACCGCATGAGCGTAAAAAATCTAAGAAAGCCAAAGCCGTCGATAGTTCCGATGAAGAAGAAGATGGTCAGAGATTATATTATTCAATTTAAAGCCATCTTATTAACCTTTCTTCTTTTAGATGATGAACGTTTAAGGGAAGAACTTAAAGATTTAATTGACGATAATCCAATAGAGGAAAGTGACGCTGAATCCGATGCTTCGGGTGAGTTGGGCTGTTTGTCCTTTAGAATGCATTTCTCTAATTGTTTAAAACTCTAGGAAGAGAGAAACGCAAAAAGTCTGACGATGAAGATTTGGACGACAGATTAGAAGAGGACGATTATGATCTTCTGGAAGAGAACTTGGGTGTGAAAGTCGAGCGAAGAGTATGCTAATTGAAATCTACCTAATGAATGTATACCTTTATTTTTATTTCATTTTCAGAAATTTAAACGTTTGAGACGAATTCAAGATGAAGAAAGCGATGGAGAGGAAGAACATGATCCTGAGCAAGATCGCGAGCACATTGCAATGGATTTATTCTCTGACGACGTAAGTATGCGATTCGTATTTTCACATTATCATTTGTTCTATTTCAATGTTTGTAACTGTTGACCACTTGCCTCCGTATTTAAGGAGAAGGAAGACAGCCGAAAAAAGGTAATTTTTGTCTCGTTTCATCTACTAAATGTCGTGGCAAATTCATCTTCACAGTAGTAAAAATTATAATTCTACTTCTTTTGATTTATAGGATGATGAGAAGCGTTCGGAGCGTAGTCATCGCCCTGTAGTTGAACCGGAAGCTTTCGGTGAAGAAGAAGACGAAGGTGAATACTCTGATGCCGACGATTTCATCGTTGACGATGATGGTAGGCCTATAGCTGAAAGAAAAAAGAAACGCAAACCCATTTTCACCGATGCTGCTCTACAAGAAGCACAAGAAACTTTCGGTGTCGATTTCGATTATGATGAATTCTCGAAATATGAACAAGATGAGTACGAGGAGGATGAAGACGAAGAAGACGATGATTATGAGGAAGATGAGGAGGGGGAAAGGAGGTAAGATCCTAAATAAATGTCTTGGTAATGGTCCATCTGACCATTTTGGCTCAATAAGTGTCGTCTGCAAAGTTCCCGATTTTGTTTCTGGGTTTGTTGGAATATCAGCTCTAAACAGATTATATAGGTAGAGCGGACGAAGGACACTTCCCTGCGGTACTCCAGTACCATTTATCAGTTCGTTCCCAAGTGTTTTTTTCTTAATTGGGCATTTAATTTCTCCAAAACCGTGCAGGATATCGATTAGAATAATAATCAAAAGAATTGATATTAAGTATTTTTCATACTCAACTTTAGCTTAGTATTTAATTTTAACCAAAATACACTTTGAGACCACTCAATTCACAAAAATCTAAATTTATTTACCAGGCGAAGACCAAAGAAAGCTGCCAGAAAGAAACCAACGAAAAAATCAATTTTCGAAGTATACGAACCTAGTGAACTTAAACGTGGCTTTTTCACTGATCTCGACAATGAGATACGTAACACTGACATACCGGAACGAATGCAATTACGCGATGTACCAGTTACAGCGGTGCCAGAAGACTCCACCGAATTGGATGATGAATCGGAATGGATATACAAGCAGGCGTTCTGTAAGCCATCTGTTTCGAATATGGAGGCACATTTGACGGCTGAAGCTAGAGAGAAATTGAAAAAGGGTCCACAAACTATTGGAAAGATACGAAAAGCATTGGACTTTATCAGAAATCAGCAATTGGAAGTGCCTTTTATCGCTTTCTACAGAAAGGAGTATGTTCAGCCAGAATTGAATATCAACGACTTGTGGAAAGTATATAAATTTGATGCAAAGGTAAGCAACCAAAAAATTGTTAATTGAATCATTGTTATTATTTGATTTATTTTCGATTTTCAGTGGTGTCAGTTGAAAACACGCAAAGAAAATCTGCTTCAGCTGTTCGAAAAGATGAGATCCTTTCAATTGGATGAGCTAATGAAAAATCCCGACGCTCCTATACCAGATAATGTGAGAGTTATGAAAGATTCGGATATCGAACGATTGAAAAATGTCCAAACAGCCGAAGAGCTGATCGATGTACACAATCATTTTATCCTGTACTATGCACCCGACTTGCCCGCCATGCATGCTGCCTGGCGAATTAAGGAGAGGGAGCGGAAGAAGCAGGCAAGAAAGGAGGCAAGGTATGTGTATCGATTTTGTTCGAGTGCTTCGTACTCAGAAGCCATTTGGAAAAAGGATCATTTAACAGAAGGAAACGAGAAACAAGTCGGATAATAATTATTAAAAAGAAGTTGAAGAAATGTTTCCCTTTTTTATTAACAAATCATTAAAAATGATCGTCTCAATTTTATTAAAAGTTACTCGTAACATACATCTATTTTTGCAAAAATTTGATTTCTTAGGGCTTTTATAGCAAAAACCTCTAAACTAAAATTTTAATATGCAAACTAATTCAACTATAACTCTAATAATCTTAGAAGAAGCATAGTTTTACGAATTCAATTATTATGAATGCATTAGTCATAGCACACATTTTAGTTGTTAGGAGCAATTTCGGCTATTATCTTTAATTATATATTGTTTTTCCTAATAATATCCAGACTCAAAGCGATAGCTGAAAGTGAAGACGGTGCCGATATTCCTGAAGAAATTGAAGACATTGATGAACAAGAAAACGAACCCGAAACATTGAAATATGCCAACCGTTCAGGCAGTTATGCCCTTTGTACTCGAGCCAACTTAGGTAAAGAAAAACAAAAAGAAAACCATGCAAATATTAAAAAAAGATCACTTTAATTTCCATTCAATGCTTTCATATTGGATCCCATTACAGATCCACTGGCCAAGAAATTTGGCTTAACACCTGAGCATTTTGCTGAGAATTTGCGCGACAACTACCAAAGACACGAAGTTGATCAGGAGCCTGTCGAGCCTACGGAAGTTGCGAAAGAATTTATTTCACCGTAAGATCGATTAGTACTATTATTACGTAGTTTTTTTTTGTTGGACGTTTGGATTTTTTGGTTGCAGGAAATTCCAAACTGTTGAGGAGGTTCTGCAGGCTGCCAAGTATATGGTAGCTCTTCAGATTGCTCGCGAGCCTCTAGTTAGAAAGTGTGTACGTGAGGTGTTTTTCGAAAGGGCTAAACTCAGTGTGTACCCGACAAAAAAGGGACAAAAAGTCATCGATGAGACGCACAATTGTTTCACGTAAGTATTTCACCAATGTTAATATTATAATATGCGATGCATGTTACCGAAAATATGTGAAACATTTGAAAAATTTGTTTTACATTGTTATTTTCAGAATGAAATATATCAAAAATAAGCCGGTGAGAGATCTAACAGGTGAACAATTTCTCAAACTCTCAATGGCCGAAGAAGAGCAACTTTTAACAATCACCATATGTGATACTATTGAAGGTAGCACTTCAAATTCCTACATTGATGAAGTGAAACAATTATACATAAAGGTAGGATGAGAATAAGTTGTATGTTGTATAGGATTATCAATCAGTATAATTTTGATATATTATTATTATTATTCTTAGGATGAGTTCAGTAAGAATGTGCAAGATTGGAATGCCCTTCGAATGGAATGCGTTGAACGGGCATTAACCAAAAGTGTTCTACCCGATTTGAGAGCTGAACTGAAGCGAGTCTTGCTCGCAGAAGCCAAAGAATTCGTCCTGAAAGCATGCTGTCGCAAGTTGTACAATTGGATAAAAGTAAGGCAATAATTATTAAACTTTATACCTCATGTTTTCTTTTTCATTTTAATGTTATCTGTCATCACGAAACCAATCACAAGTTCTTCATATTATTTTTATTTTGAATGATAAATGTCATGTGTCAACTATGACAGGTAATATCAATTCTGACAATTTGGCAGCGTTTGGAATTTCTTTTGTTGAATGTTAAAGTCTTCTTTCTTCTTCTTTCTAGATTGCCCCGTATTCGGTTACGTTCCCTGACGAGGACGAAGATGAATGGGATACCAGCAAAGGTGTCAGAGTCATGGGTCTGGCATATGTGCCAGATTATTCGGTATCGGCCTTCGCTTGCATTGCAGCCCCTGATGGCGACATCACAGACTATCTGAGACTGCCACATATACTGAAAAGGAAAAATAGTTTCAGACCAGAAGAGAAGATGATGAAGGAGGCTGACTTGACTGCACTGAAAAACTTCATCTACACCAAGAAACCGCACGTGATCACAATTGGCGGTGAATCCAGGGAGGCCTTGATGATTGCCGAAGACATCAAAGGTGTCATCAGTGATTTGATTGAATCCGATCAATTTCCGGAAATTAAAGTGGAAATTATCGACAATGAACTGGCCAAGATATATGCCAATTCCAATAAGGGACAAACGGACTTTCGCGATTACCCAGAACTGCTGCGTCAGGCTATATCGTTGGCGAGAAGAATGCAAGATCCACTAATTGAGTTTTCACAGCTGTGTAATGGAGACGAGGAAATTCTACATTTGCGTTTCCATCCCTTACAAGTAAGTAGCAACATTTCAAAGATTTTTTTAAAGATAATAATGATTTATTTCCCAAAAAAACATAAATGTTTATAATAGGGAAAGTAAAAAAAAATAATTTAAAAAAAACAGAAGAATTGGAATAAACAATGAAATGTAATTAATAAAAGCTATATAAAAATTATTTATTATATTGCATTAATAATAAATACTTTTTGTTTTGGCATTTTTTTTTTATCCGGTAAGTCATTATATAATTTTATGCCGCTATAAAGAATTGATTGTTTGCCAATTGTTGTTCTATTTTTTATTGATACAAGATTATTGGAACATCTAGTTAAATAATTGTGTTGATCACAATCAAATCGAAAAAATAAATTTGAATGTTTTAAATTATTTACGACCAGATGATTGAATATATAAATTTTAATTTTATATAATGAAAAAATATCAACTTATTTCCTGGGTTTATATAAATTAACTGTGGGTTCTCTGTAATTCAGTTTGAATATGCACTTTATAATTTTATTCTGATGTTTTTTTAAAGGTTTCAGTAAAGATTTTGTTGCTGAGCCCCAAATTGAAATTAAATATTAAAGCTTTCAATATACTAATGAAAAGTATATTAATTTCAGGTATTTTAAAGGTAAATAATTTCTAATTTTAAATATAATTCCAATTATTTGAGCTATCCGTTTTCTCAATTTTTAAATGTGTTTGGACCATGTTAGGTTTTCATCTATGAATAATCCCAGAAACTTTACAGTGTAAAATTATTTAATATTATCATTATTGAGTTTAATTTGATTTTTTAAATCAGGAGATATATTTTTCCTCGCTATAAAAGTGAAAAATGATTTTTTATAATTTAGTGTTACCTTGTGACATTTTAACCAATTGGAGATTTTGCTGATATCATGCATCATACTAATTTTGATTTCCTGTAAATTACTTCCACTAATTACAATAGAATTATCATCAGCAAACAAATTTATTTTTCCATTCAATTCCAAACTTACCAACGAATTTATATACATAAGAAAAAGAACTGGTCCCAGGATAGACCCTTGTCAAACACCACATAATACGGTTTTTTCTGAACCAGATACTTCTCCCATGCATAGAAAGTGTTTTCTATTGAATAAATAATTTTGAAACCATTTACAAACTAATCCTCTAATAACCCATATGATACATAATATTCAAAATAATTTTAAGATCCACATTATATCAAATGCTTCACTCAGATCCAGTTATAAAAGTCCACCAATTTTTTTTTTTGGTTCAGATCAAGTTGGAACTGAGTTATCACATCCAAAACAGCTGATTTTGTGTCACTATACTCTCGAAATCCGTATTGAGCGTTATATGATAATTTTGATTTATCAAGGTATTCCAACAATCTTGAAGGTACCGTTTTTTCAATAATTTTAGAAAGTACTGATAAAATTGAGATTTTGAGATTGGTCTATAATTTGTCATTTCATATTTATTCTCTGTTTTGAAAATTGGTTTTACCTTGGCAAATTTTGTTTTATCAGGAACTATGCCCGTCAAAAAGGAAAAATTTATTAATCTGCTCTTCAACTGTGCAGTTCTGATTTCACTACATTAATAATTTTGCTACTTCGCCGTAATATTTTTCTTTAGATTTTCGAACAGTTTGTTTTACAAGTTGATTGAAAAAATTATAAGAATCAATTATTTATTGTACATTAGGATAACACTTTTTTTATAATGATATTTATCCCAATGTTTTATCAATTTTTAAATCTTTTCATTGAACCATGGTTTAGAATCCTTTCTTATTTTTATTGTCCTTTCGCAGGAACAATCCTCAAATATTTTCAATATCATATCATACATCTCGTTTACTTCATCATATTTGTGAAAGCTTTCATGAAAAATGTTCAGTTCATCTTTCAGTTTCACATGATCGAAAACATTAAATTTCTTAAAGGAAAACAGATTTGGATTGCCTACTAGTAGTAATAATTTATACTACAAGTGTGATCGTTGTAGTTTGCATATTCTAAACATTATTATTTTTTATTACACTGTAAAAGTTACCTCTGGTTTTTCTTCAAGGAGCAATTGACCAAAGAAGAGCTTCTCGAAGCCCTGTGTCTGGAATTCGTGAACAGAACCAACGAGGTTGGTGTCGATGTAAATCTGGCCGTACAGGAGGCACACAAAAGTAACTTGGTGCAGTTCATCTGCGGTCTAGGGCCGCGTAAAGGTCAAGCTCTGTTGCGTGTACTCAAGCAGACTAATCAAAGATTGGAGAATCGAACACAACTGGTTACAGCATGTCATATGGGCCCAAAAGTGTTCATCAATTGTTCCGGTTTCATCAAAATCGACACCAACAGCTTAGGGGATAGGTAAGTAATTTTTATTTTAATTATAATACTAACGATTTATTTACAAGAAAAAAAATGTTTATAGCAGGGAAAATCATTTGGAATGTTATTGGAAAAATCGCTTAAGTATTGGAATAAGCAAAATATTCAGAAATGTGATAAAAGTAACTCTAGAAGAATTATTTTTTATATTAACAATTTTTTAAAATTATTTTTACATACCAGATTTGCCTCAATTTTTTAGATAATTCAGTAAATCATAGTAAAGTTTTATACGGTTGGCCAATTAACGTTTCAATTTCTATTGATACAAGATTGTTTTACGTTTTCACTAACTAGCTTTTAAATGAAAACTAGATGGAATTTTATAATTATCACATGTCATATTTTTTGTATGCGATTATGAACTATTACCGATCAATATAAAATAAATAATGTCATTTAAAATGGTTTCGAAATTATTTTTCTAATAGAAAACATGGGAAAAATAACTGGTTCAGAAAAAAAAACTGTATTCTGTGGTGTAACTCAAGGGTCTATCCTGGGACCGGTTCTTTTTCTCATGTATGTTAGTTAATGGTATGATGCATGATATCAAAAAAATCTTCAATTGGTTAAAATTTCATAATCTAACACTATATTATGAAAAATCATCTTTCACTTTTATAGTCAAGAAAAATGTATCTACTGATTTTAAAAAATCAATTTAAATTCAATAATGATAATACCAATACTCTTCCACTGTAATGAATTCTTCATAGATGAAAATCTGTCATGGTCCAAACACATTTAAAAATTGAGAAAACGGATAGCTCCAATAATTGGAATTCTATTTAAAATTAGAAATTATTTACCTTTAAAATACCTGGAATCAATAAACTTTTCATTAGTGTATTCAAAGCTTCAATATTTAATTTCAGTTTGGGGCTCAGCAACCAAATCTTTACTGAAACCTTCGAAAATACTTCAGAATAAAATTTATAAAGTGCATATTCAAACTGAATTACAGACAACCCACAGTTAATTTATATAAACCCAGGACATTATTTGATATTTGTTCATTGTATAAAATTAAAGTTTGTATATTCATTTCATTCATCTTTTCGTAAATAGTTTAAATAAATAATTGGCAAACAATCAATTCTTTATAACGGCATAAAAGTATATAATGATTTACCGATTTTTTTTATTTAACAAAACAAGATTCAAAAATAGTTTTAAAAAAATATTTATTAATAATGTAATATAATAATTTTTATATAGCTTTTTAAATTATATTTCTGATTTCATTGCTTATTCCAATACTTATGTTTTTTCCCTTTTCGTTCTATAAACATTGATGTTTCTTGGAAAATAAATCATTATTATTAAATTGATCTCAAATATTTCAAGTGTATATAATTTCTTGTTTTGAGAATTTTAATTATTGAATTTATCTTTTCTCTCAATTTTTTTAATACCTTTGACCTCACTGATGAAAATATATCTCTTAATTAACTGAAATGTATTCTATTCGATCTTAGTACGGAAGCTTATGTGGAAATTCTGGACGGTTCTCGAGTACATCCGGAAACATACGAATGGGCCAGGAAGATGGCCGTCGATGCTTTGGAGTATGATGATGATGAGGGAGCGAATCCAGCTGGAGCCTTGGAAGAGATTCTAGAAGCACCTGAAAGACTGAAAGATCTGGATTTGGACGCGTTTGCTGAGGAATTGGAGCGACAAGGATTTGGTGAGTATTCAAAATTCGACGTATATCCTTGTTATACTAAAGGAATTCTATAACATATTATTTTTTAAAATTTTTCTCAAATTTACCCAGTATTTGTTCAAAATATTGTTTGCACTTGCATCACGCCTACACGGAATTTTTTAAAAAAATTGTACTTGAACTTTTATTATAGGAAATAAAAGTATCACGCTGTATGACATAAGGGCTGAACTCAACTGTAGATACAAGGACTTGAGACAACCGTTCACATCTGCTAATCCCGAAGAATTATTTGATATGTTGACAAAAGAAACGCCAGAGACATTCTATATTGGTAAAATGGTTACATCGACAGTTATCGGTAAGTGCTTTGTTATTTTTTTTGCTCAATACATACCCTGAAAGTTCAATGTTTTTTCAATTTAGTCAGAACTAGTTACATTATTTTCCTTAGGTACTCTCTGACTCAGCTGTCGGTCGGACATTGAACCATTACAGACATATAATGTCATTACATTTTCTCAAATTCGCTTTAAAAAAAAATTACATATTCAAAAACTGACGTGTCATACAGTTGGCATTTTATGTCATTTCAAATGGTTTAGGAATTATTTGTCGTCTAATAGAAAACAGTTTGTATGCATGGGAAAGTAACTGGTTCAGAAGAAAAAACTGTATTATGTGGTGTACCACAGGGGTCTATCCTGGGACCGGTTCTTTTTTTCATGTATATAAATTCATTACAACAGGTATTGCACGCCGGAAGCCAAAACCCGATCAACTGGATCAAGCTAATCCGGTGCGTAACGATGAAACCGGTCTCTGGCAATGTCCGTTCTGTTTGAAAAATGATTTTCCCGAACTGTCTGATGTGTGGAATCATTTTGATGCTGGTTCATGTCCCGGTCAAGCCACCGGAATCAAATTGAGGCTAGATAATGGAATATTAGGTAAAGTAGCACAAATGGTTTGGAGTTTTTTTTGTTGTTGATTGAACATATTTAACTGCTTGAATTTGTTACAGGATACATTTATATCAAGAATATCAGCGATAAACCAGTTGCAAATCCAGAAGATCGAGTGAAAGTTGGTCAGCTGATCCATTGTAGAATAATGAAAATCGATGTTGAACGATTTTCTGTTGATTGTACATCGAAGTCCAGTGATCTTTTGGACAAGAACAATGAATGGAGGTAAATAAAAGAAACATAATTTATTGTGGTGTCATCCCAAATTGGAAATCCAAATTTGGAAAGCTGTTAAGTGAAAGTCTTAGCAAACTTTTGATGTTCCATAGATGGTCCTATTTTTCAGACGACTTTCAAATGCTCCATTAAATGATTCAAATTGCAACTACAATTTTTGACACATTTTCGATTTAATATAACTTCTTTAATTTTGTGTTTCTGTTAAAAAGACCACCTCGTGATCCATACTACGATCAGGAGAAGGAGGACAGAGACATTCGCACCGAGACAGACAAGAAGAAAGATCAACAAAGGAAGACCTACATCAAACGTGTCATTGTCCATCCCGCATTTCATAATATATCGTATGCTGAAGCGGAAAAATGTATGGTCAATATGGATCAAGGTGAAGTTATCGTAAGGCCATCGAGTAAGGGTGCCAATCATTTGACGATAACATGGAAAGTCGCCGATGGTATCTATCAGCACATCGATATTAGGGAGGAGGGCAAAGCGAATGCATTTTCATTAGGTGAGTGCCTTAATATGCCATTTTATCGATAAGTATTACCGAAAATCCGGTAACAAGTTACCCGTATGTTCGGTGTTTTGCATCCGAAATAATTTTGGGTTATAAAATTTAAAAAAATTAAAATTTACAAAGAAAAAAAAAGAAATATTGATAAAACATAAAAACTCAATATAAATTTGATGTAATTGAACATTCTCTGGATATCTTAATATAGATCCTTATTAAAAATATATCTATTTAAACAAGTGATAAGAAATAGGCGAAAAAAAATCCAGCCTTGAAGCGGAAATGCTAACTGTAGGTGCTCATATGTCACCTGTCAGATATCAATTGTCAAATTTGAATTTCCCGCGCACCCAAGATGGCGTGTCAACTGTCACCTGTTAAGCCGCCATCTTGACAGGTGTCACGTGTCATCTATCAAATTTGAATTTCCCGCGCTTGCGACGTCACCGGTGTTGTATATCTGCTTTATATTCAACAGCCAAAATAACAACCTCAATCACAGAACTATGACTTATGCGGTTAAAATTGGTCAATTTGCGTGTAATGACATGTAAGGATACCGATGAAAAGATTATTCAAATTTCAATTCAATGAATTTAAGAAATTTACCTCTCCACTGGCTATAGGCCGTCGGGATATTTTTTTTTATAATTCTAGTTTGAAATATAAACAAAATTTAAAAGCCTACACCCAATAACTATAAAGGTTTCTAAACTATTTGACAGAAGAGCTTCATTAATGTACAAACTTTAAAATTATCTACGCTCGAATTTCGACCATTATTGGGGCAATCACTGGATCCATTTGATATTTTCTGTTTTGCAGGCAAATCTTTGTGGATTGGTAATGAGGAATTTGAAGATCTGGACGAAATAATTGCTCGACATGTAACACCAATGGCTGCACATGCCAGAGATTTACTCTATTTCCGCTACTTTATGGAATTTAATGGTCAGAAAGATAAGGCTGAAGAATTCCTCAAAGAGGAAAAGAAAAAAAATTCATCCAAAATTCATTATGTCGTCAGTGCTGCTAAGGTACATATCAAAATTATCTGGCTTTTTTTGTACTAATCATCACTAATATATAATTACTTTCATATTTGTAGTAGCTAAAACATTACTATTGATTTAAAAGTGTGGCACTTCAATTTGACCCAGATTGTACATTTTATTAATAATAATATTTCTCTACAGAGTATTCCTGGACGTTTTCTACTCTCCTATTTACCCAGAAACAAAGTGCGTCATGAATATATCACCGTAACACCGGAAGGATTCAAATTTAGACAGCAAATGTTCGACTCCGTCACGTCGGTATTCAAATGGTTCAAGGAACACTTTAGGGATCCTCTACCTGGTGGAGCTACGCCAGGTGGAACACCTCGTATGAGTTCCACCAACAGAACTCCATATGGAACAACGACACCAACATTTAGTAATATTTTCTTACATATTTATACTGTAAAACCTCTCACAACAGCGAGTCCACCCTCGGGGACTCTCATGTTGGTCACTTGAAAGAGATTTTACTGTACCGTTGAACAAATATTTGTAATGATTGCACTCATCACGTTCTTTTAATTGTGTCGTGATTTCTGGAATGTCTATTTCCTTCTTCAGGGCAAAACTCATCAAATGATAGCAACTCTAAAAACATGTTGAACCAATTATTGTTATACTGTTATATTGACATAATCATTGTTTAATTTTCAGATATGAACCCTGAAGCCATCCAACGAGTCGCACAAAATCTCCCAAGTCACATGATGCAAACTCTGTCAGCTGTAGCCAATCAGACGCCTCACTATAATCACACCCCTGGCGGCTACGGTGGCAACTACTTGAACACTGTGAGTATTTTTTGGGTGTTGAGTGTCCACAGCAGTGTCTGATTACCAATCGCTTGGTAATCAGTAATCAAAAACTTGACGAATTTAATATGACAGCTATCATTAAACAATAGTGTAACATAACCTATCTTTTGTTTCTGCCATTTTCCAATTCTATTATGGACATATAGTTTCGTTTACCACATAATCTTCGTCATTTTAAATATATTGAACAGAAGATGCAGTTTCTGCTTCCATTTTCAATTCCTCTTTTATGACATTGCATTTCTAGCCAAACATTTTCCACATGCCAACCTTAGAGTATAAAGTTACACGTCACGTCCGACTGAATGTCCATAATAATATTTGCTTCCAGCCCTACACACCCAGTGGTCAAACACCCTACATGACACCGTATGCCACGCCGCATGCGCAGCAAACACCACGTTATGGACAGACTACTCCATCGGCGACGGCTGGTGGCGGTGCAGGAGGCATGCTACATGCTTCAACAAACAACGGTCCATTCCTACATCCGGGCGCAATAACACCGTCGCAGCGTTCATCAGCCAGTTACAGGAACAACGGCCCCACACCTTCACCTCAGATACCCAACAGCCCGGTGCCCAGTCCGGGATCGCAGAGTTCGTATGCGGGCAGCGTCGGTGCCAGCAGTCGATCGGGAGGATATGGTGGTGGTGGTGGCCGGGCTGGCGGTGATGATTTCCGATTCCAGCCACCCGAGCTCAGGTAAGCCTTTGGATATGTAATGTTCCATACCGAAAAAGTAGGTAAACCAGCTGTTTAAATAATCGTAACGATTTATTTCTCAAGAAACATAAACATTTATTATGACAGGCAAAAAATATTGAATGAAATCAGAGATTTGATAAATAATAAGTTATTTGTTATATTACATCAACTATAAATACTTTTTTAAACTTTCCTTGAATCTCGGTTTGTCAAACTAAATTTAAATGTTTCAAATTGTTTTTGTCAAGGTAATTGAATACATATTTTGAGTTTATATATAATGAACACATATCAAATATGCTGCTGGGTTTATATGAATGAGAAAGTTTTCATTTTTTTCTTATCGATAGATTATAAAAAATTAAGCAAAATGAAACAAAAATGTGGAAGAATAATTCAAATATCTCTAAAAATGAAAAAGTTATGGGACTTTGAAGTTGCGCTTGTAAAAATAATTTCATTACTCGATGCGTTCTATCGTGTGACGTCATTTGACCTAAAAGATGCTGCCCGTATTCGTCGAGTACTTACAGATTTATTAATTGTGTAGTCACTTCTTCCATTATAGTGAACTAAAACCTACACTCATAAATAAAATAAAAAAGAAACGAACGACTTTACTTAGATAAACACAAACGGAGCAAGAGACTGGCGCGACTCTGTGGTACGCGGCGATCTCGGTAGGTCGGATGACGTCACAGGCGAAACGTTCCGTACTAAAATAAGTATACTTCAATAATCTATTTCTAAGTCATTTATTTATGGATTTCAAAAAAAAATATCACAGATTGATTAGTTTTGGTCTATATTTAAATGTTATTAGATTGAATATGATATGACCAACATCATGAAACTTCTCCATTAACAGATATTCCGATTCGCCGCGAGGAAGCTATGGCAACAGTCGGGGGGGCGGTTATCCAGACAATAACGGCGGTAGCAGTAGCAGATATGACCAAAATAATAGTGAGAACATGGATTGGCAGAAAGCCGCTGAAGCATGGGCAGCCAGATCAAAATGTAAGTTGTTAAGCATAAATATACATATATAAATAGAAAACATAACAAGAGACATGGGTTAAAGAACTCGGTAAAACTGTACCATTCAGACTGATATATATATATATATATATATATATATCACATTTTATACTATAATCTGATTTTTTTTATAGCAACACCTCGCAGCGAAGGTCGCCAGACACCCAGATCACAGAGCAGCCAACGAACGCCTCGCTACGATGCATTAGGCAACGATCTGGACCGCATTAGATTGAAAAATGTCGGCAAAAGTCCACGCTCAGCTCGATCGACTCCGCGCACCAACACTTCACCGCACTCAATGTCTTTGGGGGATGCAACACCACTGTACGATGAGAGTATTTAAGCAGCATGCGCGGTGTTGTGGATGTATATATATATATATTATATATAAATATTATGTACAAGACATTTTGAGACGTCCCCTACGATTTAATGCTGGGGTGGGGGGGTGTGGTTTGCCGATAGAGCATTGACTACATATTTGCATAGATGGTAGGTGAAACATCATAAATATATGCGGCCGTATCCGTGATCAAAAATTAGTATAGTTCTTGATATATTTAGATACTGATATAAAAATCATAACACTATGACACACTCTGATGAGGTGCTGGAATATACTTTACGTGACGAACTTGAGTACAAGTTCACCCGAGTTTGATTTTGGAGCCTTGACAAGTTGGTTGGCTGGTTGGTTGGTCTTTGAACGTAATTGAGTTTCGAGAAAAGGTTGATTCCTAATAAACTTTGAGGAATTTGGTAACACCTGGTATCACATCAGTGAAAGTAATACCATGCAGATAATCTCCTAAAAGGACACGTTAAATGTTGACCTTTTTTCTGTATAAAACTATTTACTAAATATTGGAACCGTACTAAATTTTGATTGTGTGCATATTGTATTTTGTGAAAAGCTCACTCAAGGTTGCTGGGTATTTTATACAATCGGGACACTCACACACACATTCTAAAAATCTATTCAGTGATATGTTTTTTTCTCTAAACAACTTTACACAAATTTCAGAGTTGCTTTTTAGTTTGTGATTATTACTAATTACTTGAGATACTTTTTTCTTTCGGCATATCTAAACTGTTCCGATTGCTTTGATATTGCGATAATAAATTAAAAATATAATTATTATTTGCTGCTACATCCATCTATACTTATTGACCTATACAACAACTATGTACAGCATCTTTTTTTTTCTCTTACTTTTTAATATTGAAACTCATTATTTCTCGTTTGTCCCTCTAGAGAAATATAAATAATTAATGGATCAGTGTTTATGTAGCTGGTTATATGTATAATTTAATGTTTTTTTTCCATTTGTTTAATGTTTATTGTGGATTAAAATGTCCATTAAGAAAAAGGTATTTTAATAAAAACCGAAACTACCAAACATTTGTTGTTTTCTTTATTAGTTCAATCAGACATTTCTGATTGATGGTTATGAAATCTTCCCTGTTTGTAATTAATTTCATCTAAATTAACGAATTTTATCCTGAGGAAGAGAATCAACATTGCGTGTAATGACATGTAAGGATACCGATGAAAAGATGAAATTTACCTTTCCGCTGGCTACAGGCCGTCGGGATTTTTCTTGGTTATGGCCATGCCAACGACATTCTCCAAATCAAGAAAACTGGAATCAGGACATTAAACCTGCCCTAAAAATCGTGCAAAATTTCATACGCATATCTTTTGTAAATGCGTCTTTGCGCACCATTTTGTGCGCCACCAGCGGCTCTCGCTTGAAAAGACGATCATGATCACAAAGCTAAATAAATATAGATAAACAAATATTCAAGGTTATTGTCAAGATCTTCGATGTACACGAGGCTACGCTCCTAATATGCAGCTTCTGTAATCTCATGTGGCTACGTAAAGAAGCATAGGAAGTTCTTTTTCCTGTTTCCAGTCTTCTTGCTCCAAATCTTACACGACAGGAGATGATGCTCTGCATAGAATTAATTCTATGCTGCTCTCATGAACAAATATAAGGAGGACAAGTAACACGAGTAGTGGGGGTAGCACAAAAAACACAGGATTATCGTCTGTCATTTCGGTAGGTTGCGCAAAATCGCGCTGCGCATCCTTATGTAGTATGGGCTAAGGAAGCTTAAATGCAACAATAGACATTCAGTGAAATACTGCGCAACATACCAAATTGACAACTTATCACGGGACGTTATTTCAGCCACTTCTGCTTATAAAACAGGATACAGAGTTAGCCATCCTCTCTTTATATATTCTTGGCTGCTCTGTATAGCCGCCGTTATACGAAAGTGAAACCAATTTTTCGTCGGTCGTCATTAGTTTCGTGCTCACCTTGGTGTTTATTTTGATTTTCATTTTTTGTAGGTACTATTTTTTTATGAAAACGACGATTTTTTAATCTTAACACAATGGCACAGAATATATATTCATAACGGTGAAATGCGAGGCTCTTGGATACAAGAGTCGCTGTCGAAAAAAGAATATGGTGTTACCATCAGAGACAAGAGACAACCAAGATGGTTGTCTCTGATAAGGTCTATGCTTCTTTTAGATAAATTGAGAGGTATTCTATGGCCGATAATTCGCGCATACGGAGAATTGAATTTATAAGGAATTAATTAATGCAATTGGTCTCTTACTGCCGTAAGAAAGAAGATTTTTATTTATCTCTAGAAGGTTTTGATTGATCAGTGACGTGACATGGACCTTTGAATAAGAATCAGCTGTTTAGCGATTGACTATTTATGTCAATTAATTTATTGTTCTATGGTGTTGCTGTCACTGTCACACGTTGGCCGTTAACACGAATTTGATATAAAATTCATAACTAAAAATCGATTTTGATGTTATTGGTTTCGTTTTCGTTTGACCACTGTCAGATTGGTTATCGTCAAATAGATAATATATATACTTGCTTTTGCAATCGAAGTTTATATTGTGTTATCTTCTTCCAAGTTTACGTGAAGTTATAATTAGTTTAGTGCCATCGCGCCAATTATCATAATCATATGTTTCACATATCAATGTAAGTATTTTTTGAATTTTTTTTATTCAATTTGACAGATTAAATTGATTACTTGTATAATCTAATAATTTTTCTTTGTGGTAATAATAAAGCTTGAAGATTATTAACATTTTTTCTGTTAACGCCGTAGAGTTTGGCAATGATAAGAATACCTGACCAGAAAGAAAAACAATAACATTGTTCAAGGAGAATTATTGTTAGAATTCGAGGTTAAATATTCAATAGTCTGTTATCTTCCTACGTGTTTCAAATTCATATGTCTCAGTTCAAACAATTGATACTGCTGTATGAAAATATTGATAGCCTCACGAATTATATATAGGTATTATTTAAATGTCTGTGTTGTACTTTTGTTGTACGTATTTTATTTGAAAAATAATGCCATATTATCAATGTCTCATATCTTAGCTAATTATAAAACAGTCCCAAGCGTATTATGTAACTTTATACAATATAGAGATATGTTTTCTTCAAAGCTGCCTACCATGCAACCCTTGAAACTATTTATAGTAGTTTAAATTATCTGCAATATTTTGATAGAAATGTATGTTTCTTGAAAACGGTTAATTTTTCCGATGTGAATGAAGAGTAGGTACATATCTGTTCTGTTTTGTTACAAATTGATGTTGGTGAACTAAAATAGAAATTTTAGAATTAAAAAGAAGAAGGCTTATTAAACTTCAGGGGCATTTTATGTTAGGGATAGTTCGCCCTTGCCTTTTTCAACAATAAAATTTCTATTGCTACCTTTAATTTCATATTATCAGTACTTATCTATTGGATATAATGTTCAAGTTTAATTTAATTGATTTCACTATTTTGGCGCCTTCAAAGCATGAATAATAATTCTAAAAGGAAGGGCCCCACGAGAAAAATTTATTTTTGTTCAAACAAACCGCCATACAAATATCTCCCAATACTTCTGGTGGGACACCCTGTATAGTAGGTATAGATCTGGGCATTAATTCTTAAATGGGATATCTAGATCAAGAACGTTTACTTACTTTCTTTATTTTCATGAAGGGAAATCGAAACATACATCAAATCGCTTCTAAGAAATAAATTGATATCCGTTCTAGTTGCCGCTAGTATCGATTTTTTTAAATTTATTTCGGCCATATCCGTCGAAGTATCAATACAGGGTGTTTTTAAAAGTTCATTGCAAAAAGCCAACATATTTGGGGATCTCCGATATCAAAATAAGATGATTGAAGTAAACTTACTTAATTGGGTATTTTGAACGCTAAGTATTTCTGAAGAAATTTTAAATTTGGTTATTGGGTTCTGTACCAAATTGTTAAAAATGTTTTGTTCTTATTTTTGCTGACGGTTTTTTCACATATGTTTTCTCTTGCAATTTTATGGCATTTATTTTCTAAAATTGTAAATTGCTTGGATTTTGTTCATAATAAAAATAGTAGAAATAAAAAATGGATAACAAATTCAGGCTATTATTAGGAATGGGACAACGTCAGGTGTAATCAGTTCTGACTTTTATTGTGACTTGCACCATATAACTTAAGCATTTAATCCCATTTTATATAAAATCCAAACTAATCTGATATTAAAGGAAAAATTATGCTGACAATAAATACCACAATCTGTATGAAATCTGTTTTGTTCTTTCAAGTACCTAGGTACTATCTTTCTTATCTTTGTGATATAGGCTGGAGGGGTATTGTATATTCTTCTAAATCGCATGACGATTGTAAATAACTATTGAAATATGCCTGTGTATGTTGCGCCAGTAGCGGCGCCATAGGTAGGGATGAGATTTTTTTGCCAAAAAAAAAACAGTGAAGTGCATGTCAGGCTCACGTGAATTACCTACGCTTATTTTGGATTTCATGTTAGGTTATATAAACTACTAGAAGAAGACTTCGTGAAAAAAATTGTGTTAACAGAAAAAGTAGCCTATATTTTTCTTGGGAGTGCGAATTCGAAATGTATCAAATTTGTTTTCTATTAAAATTAAAAACATTTGGATTCCTTTGACCCTTTTTTTAGTGTATGTTGCGCCGTCACTGCTCAAATCATCACTAAAATAACCAACATCATCATCGCAATTTTAGAAATAACTACTGATTTTTTCAAGCTATTTCTAACTAATTCGAAATGTATCAAATTTGTTTTCTATTAAAAAAAACATATGGATTCCTTCGACCCTTTTTTTAGTGTATGTTGCGTCGTCACTGCTCCAATCATCACTAAAATAACCAACATCATCATCGCAATTTTAAAAATAACTACTGATTTTTTCAAGCTATTTCTAACTAATTCGAAATGTCTCAAATTTGTTTTCTATTAACAAAAACATTTGGATTCCTTCGACCCTTTTTTAGTGTATGTTGCGCCGTCACTGATCCAATCATCACTAAAATAACCAACATCATCATCGCAATTTCAAAAATAACTACCGATTTTTTTAAGCGATTTCTAATTCGAAATGTATCAAATTTGTTTTCTATTAAAACAAAAAATATTTGGATTTCTTTGACCCTTTTTTTAGTCTATGTTGCGCCGTCACTGATCCAATCATCACTAAAATAACCGACATCATCATCGCAATTTTAAAAATAACTACCGATTTTTTCAAGCTATTTCTAATTCGAAATGTATCAAATTTGTTTTCTATTAAAACAAAAAACATTTGGATTCCTTCGACCCTTTTTCTAGTGTATGTTCCACCGTCACTGCTCCAATCATCACTAAAATAATCATCGCAATTTCAAAAATAACTACTGAATTTTTCAAGCTATTTCTAACGAATTCGAAATGTACCTATCAAATTTGTTTTCATTAAAACAAAAAACATTTGGATACCTCAGGCCCCTTTTTTAGTGTATGTTGCGCCGTTACTGTTTCAATCATCACTAAAATAATCAACATCATCATCATCATCATAATTTTTATAACCTAGGATGTACTGATTTTTTCAAGCCAAATTCACAAGAATTTTAAATAATGTATCAGATTTGTTTTTGTTTATCTCTTTTGGATTCCCCTGACCCCTATTTTTAGTGTATGTTGCGCCGTCACTGTTCAAATCATCACCCAAAGAACCATTATCATCCTCATAATTTAAACAAGTGTAATTTTTAAGAACAAAAATAGTTTCAAGTTTGAAAAGTAAAATCTGTCAAAAGTATTGGCAAAGAAATATTACTTCAGCAAATACGCACAAAGACGTATTCAGTGAATATTAATTTAGATTTTAGTTTTGATAGAGGAGAAAACTTAGGATTTTCTATCCCATAATATGGGACCCCTGTCAAGTTAGCCCCCAGATTTTCGAAAAATTAACGTTTTTTTTTCTCGCAAATCGACAGTTTTTAAGTCGCCTTTGTTTGTTAGATCTTAATTAAATAATTACATCAATTTTTATTTCGGCTGCTAAGTACGCGCATGCACCTTGACGTAAAACTTTTTAAGAACACTGAACTACTGATCTTTTCAACGATTTTGAAATGTATCAAATTTATTTTGTTTCTTTAACAAAAAAAACTTTCCGATCCCTCCGCCCCCCTCTTTTATTCATTGCGCCGTCACTGTTCAAATCATCATCAACAACTTGATCAAACCTCATCAACATCATCATCATCATCATCATGTGACAGTTTGTTAAGCAAGCGAGAACGAACAACCGACTGGCACCACCAGCAGAACGTTTTAATAAAAAGGTGCGGCTCATGTGGTGAAGTTGAATGGTTTTAAAATTATTAGGTATGTAGGTGATAAATGTTTCATTTTTTTATTATTAATATTTTGGTCGGTTTGATTTTTTTTTTGGCTTAAATGATTAATGATGTTCCTTTGAGAATTTACAAAAAGCATATACCTATAGAGTTAATATTTTTTCTTGTTGAAGTATTTAATAAATAAGGACATATCCATTAAGATGTAATAATTAGTATTTAATTGATGTTTTTTTCTATACAGGATTATTAACTATTGTGAGGAAAAAAATCATATGATAGATGATGGGAAAATTAATAATTTATTCGTCATATAAAATTGTGTTTCAATTGTAAAGCTAATAATATTCGCGCATGTAACGTTGAGTAGAAATTAAATTCACGTGATGAAAATGAATTTGTCGTAATTGATATGAAATGGGAAACCAAGTGTTGATTTTTGATTACATACTGGGTCTCAATTTTTTTTTTCTGTATAGAAATTCTTTTAGTGGTTACTTGAAAATTCCGTCAACGGCATCTTGTGACAATAAAAAAGTCACATGCATATTTTATTACATCTATTAGATATATTGTGTCACAATCATTGCATATCATCAGTAATAAGGTGTAGATGAGGTTGATGATAATCAGTATAATCGATTTTAATTTATATATAAATTAGAGGTGAGAAGAGCATTGAAATTACAATTTATATTTTTGATGATGTCACATGATTATGTTTTAATAAGTAACTAGTGATTGGCCAGTGCTCGAAATTCGATCGTAATTATTCATTAAAATTCAAACATAATTGGAGGTTCTTTTGTCAAAGAGTATAATACCTCTATAATTATTTATGTTTCTGAGCAATTTCAAATAAAAATAATTTCAAAAATCCCGACGGCCTATAGCCACCGGAAAGATAAATTTTTCAAAATTCATTGAACTTAAATCTGAGCAACCTTTTCATCGGTATACCATTACATGCCAGTTGCCCATTTATAACCGCATGTGACATAGCCTTGCGATTACTGAGTTAGAGGTTGTTGTTTTGGCTGTTGAATATAAAGCAGATAGGGTTCAGTCCGATATATCAATAACTATAAACGGCTGATCTTTAGTCGATCATTCATTTAAACTAATTAATGTATTTGTAAAATACACTATCTTTGAAAAGTCGCGGATAAATTCAATAAAATCCAGAAATGAGAGCTTAAATAAATATTTAAAGAAAAATGGACCGACGTAATGAGTTGGTGCACCTGAAAATACAAAATAATATTAATTCCGTTGGTGTTGGTACTTTTGAAATTGCGCAGTTGCAGTTAGATTGAAAACTTTTGCCACCAACTTCACAAGTACCAGCACCAATAAAATTGATATTATTTTGTATTTTTCAGTGCACCAACTCATAACGTCGGTTCAATTTTTTGTAAAAAATATTTATTGCTCACTTTTGAGTGTAACATTAGTCACGAAAATTGTTCGTGAATTTCAATATAAATACTGCTACAAATAATCTGGTCTTTAATTTGGCGTTGTCAGATTTTCAATTTTCAAATAAATTCCACATAGCAAAAATACACATATTTCAAATTTTAACATCGCTGAAACTCGAAAACCGTAGTAGCTCTTTTAAAAAAAAAGTCAATTCAAACATTTCCGGATATTTTCTTATCTTTAAATCTACCGTGTTCGATTTTCTATTTTCGAGAAAAATTCCCTCCTTCGGGACGGTTTTTAAAGGGAAAGAGATTTCGGATTTGAGTTTTATGAATATGGAACCATTTTCCCGTTTGGGTTCGTCGGTCAAAGATAGATATTGAAATGCTGTTTGGAATATTTTTCTATAAATTTAATGCTTTTTCAGATGTATGATTAAAAAATATAGTAGGTGTCGTATTTGAAAAATCCGAAGGAAAGATGAAAATATAAAATTGTTCACATAACTGACAAGAAAGGAAAATGAAACATATTATTGAGCAATGGATTCCCTTTCGATCAACATAAAGTTTGTCAAAATCCATAAAGCGATACGACGATTTTATTGAGTTGGCTTTCCCACTCTCCTACCTGTTATCTTACAAGATAGAGGAAACGTTCGTTATTGGAGCAAACTTACTTGAAATGTCATACATAAATTTGTCATACAATTTTTTTGTCCCTAAGTTGTAGGACATATAGTTTATGTAGATACAGCCGCGAGTACCTGTCTTAAACAGCCTGTATGTACTTTATTTAGGTCACTAATTCACCTCTCATTATTATTAAAAAATATAACTAAAATGTAGATAATTATTTTTAATAATTGTTGCTTGTAATTGTACTTTCTTTATCAATAAGTTTTTAGCATTTTAGTATTTTCAATTTGTGTGAAAATTATGAATTTTACTGGCTTCATATTTAAGTTTCCGTACCAAATTGGTGAAAACGACACCATTTTACTAATGAATAACTTTCAGATCATATGTATTTCTATTGCCGCGACAACACTCCATCTGTCCATCTGTCTGTCAGCCTTTCTGTATGTCATGGGCAATAAAAAGTAGACAGTGATTTTTTTCTTTTACAATATAGTACGAAACCCTTCCTTCGTGTGCTAGTTCGACTCGCACTTGGTCGCATTATTCTTTTCAACTACACAATGTCATCCATGATTTATTAAAAATGGTTCTCAAATATTTACTTCTACATTTATCAACTTTGTTGCAAATATATTGTGTAAACAGGTCTGTTTGCGTGGCCGTCCGTCCATCTGTCAGTCTCCATCCGTATACATTTTAATTCTTTTCGGCGATGTACTTAATATTTTGAACTGCTACAATTTTTTCGAGGTATGACGCCATCGATGTTTTCTTTCAGATAGATCACCCTATATATTTTTGAGAGACGAGACTTGAGAAATGGTCCGATATTCGTTAAAAGTCAAATTTGAAACCTTCTTCCCTTCAAAAAATACTCCTGACTGAAGGGAGTGAAGGTGGCTATTTTTCTCGAAAATTGAAAATCTGAGGTCGTATAATTAAAGACAGGACAGTATCCGCAATCGTTTAAATTGAACATTTTTTCAAAAGAGTTACGATTTTCGAGTTACGGCGATGTTAAAATTTCAAACAAGTGTATTTTGTGTCAAAAATATTTATATAACAATTTGAAATGATTTGGTATTTCTTTAAAATATAAGTACATACTCGGGATGAAACATTGCAGAATTACTTAATAAAGAAAACATTCTAATAAAGCCATATTTTGAAATCACTGAATATAACGTTCAACAATAATTTTGACTCGAATTGTGATGACTATCGAAACTATGAAAATTATGAATTTTAATGGCTTCATTTTCAAGTTTCCCTACCAAATTGGTGAAAACGGCACCATTTTACTAATGAATAACTTTCAGATCATATGTATTTCTATTGCCGCGACAACACTCCATCTGTCCATCTGTCCGTCAGCCTTTCTGTATGTCATGGGCAATAAAAAGTAGACAGTGATTTTTTTCTTTTACAATATAGTACGAAACCCTTCCTTCGTGTGCTAGTTCGACTCGCACTTGGTCGCATTATTCTTTTCAACTACACAATGTCATCCATGATTTATTAAAAATGGTTCTCCAATATTTACTTCTACATTTATCAACTTTGTTGCAAATATATTGTGTAAACAGGTCTGTTTGCGTGGCCGTCCGTCCATCTGTCAGTCTCCATCCGTATACATTTTAATTCTTTTCGGCGATGTACTTAATATTTTGAACTGCTACAATTTTTTCGAGGTATGACGCCATCGATGTTTTCTTTCAGATAGATCACCCTATATATTTTTGAGAGACGAGACTTGAGAAATGGTCCGATATTCGTTAAAAGTCAAATTTGAAACCTTCTTCCCTTCAAAAAATACTCCTGACTGAAGGGAGTGAAGGTGGCTATTTTTCTCGAAAATTGAAAATCTGAGGTCGTATAATTGAAGACAGGACAGTATCCGCAATCGTTTAAATTGAACATTTTTTCAAAAGAGTTACGATTTTCGAGTTACGGCGATGTTAACATTTCAAATATGTGTATTTTGTGTTAAAAATATTTATATAACAATTTTAAATGATTTGGTATTTCTTTAAAAAATAAGTACATACTCGGGATAAAACATTGCAGAATTACTTAAGAAAGAAAACATTCTAATAAAGCCATATTTTGAAATCACTGAATATAACGTTCAACAATAATTGTGATGACTATCGAAACTCTCAAAAATGTACAATAAATATTTTTAGGATCGACTTTACTAATAATTTTGAAGTTATGTAGTTGTAGTAATATAGAAGTCTTTCGGCACCAACTTCAAACATACCAGCACTAATAGAAATTGAATTATAATTGCTTAATGATCGATGAACCCCGAACGGAGGTGGACTGTCTGCTTTTTTTTTGATTCGTGCGCGCCTTTTATATATTTTGATGATTTTTGATTCATTTGAAAGAGGAGACTTGAGAAATGATCCTACATTTATAACAACGCAAATCTGAAAATCGCCCCTGAAGGGGGTAGATGGGGCAAATTTTCTCGAAAATCGAAAATCCGAGATGGCAGAATTAAAGATAACAAAATATCCGGAAACGTTCAAATTGAACATTTTTTCAAAAGAGCTTCGGTTTTCGAGTTATTGCGATATGCAAATATTTATATTTTCGCTATGTGGAAGAGGCAATTTCGATCGAAAATGGAAAATCTGAGAATGGAAAATTAATGACCAGATTATTTGTAGCAACATTTATGTTGAATATTTTTTCCATAGACTTACGGTTTTCGAGTTAGCAGTGGTAAAGTTTATAATAATATACGTATTTCCGCGACGATGGTCTTAGATTTCTGAATAATAGTAATACTGGTGCACTGAAAAGTAAAAAATAATATTAATTCTATTGGGGCTGGTACTTGTGAAGTTGGTGCCAAAAGTTACCAATCTACCTGCAACTGCACAGCTTCAAAAATAACAGCATCAATAGTATTAATATTATTTTTTTTTATTTGTTTCATATATTTCAATAAACCAACTTGTAACGTCGATCTTAATAGGTACTTGTTAAGAATATTTATATATGAACAGCTTTCGATTCTAAATATTATCATTACCGAGTTTGTTAGACATATTAAAATATTATTACATAAGATGGTGATGCATTGTACAAATTATTATAATAAATGGCTTTTTAATTTGATAACAATCAACCAGATCATTTAGTCATTTACACAGTAAATCCTTGGACAAAACATTCTTCATTCAGTAAAAAAAGTATTCAACTTGTTTACTCTTGATTTCTGAGAATGCTGTTTATATTTCATATCAAAAGATGATTATTTTTTTGCTGATCCAATTTTCTGCAGTGGTTGGAAGTCTCCAGTTACATAAAAGTCCTTACTTAATGCCCAGGCATTACTTCAGCAACATGTATAAGAGTATTAAGTGATTTTTAACTTTAATATATCTAATATAAACATTGTGTTCATGAAAGCAATGGAATAGCATCAAGTTATTGAAAACGGATTCGGTTAAATTGGCAAAAGGTTTTCAAGCTAACATGACAACTGCATAATCCGAAACAAAAGTATCAATATTATTTTGTATTTTTCAGTGCACCAACTAATAAAGTCGGTCCATTTTTTTTGTAAAATTCACCAAAGAAGATAATATGTTGCTTTTACTTATTCAGACATTTAAAAACATCTTGGAAATATACCTATTTCAGACTTTACCCACTACTCTAACTCGAAAACCGTACATTGTTACAAAATGTCGAATTTAAATTCAGATTTTACCACTGCTGTAACTCGAAAACCAATGATTTTTTTGAAAAATGTTCAGTTTAACATTGCCGGATATGGTCTCTTCTTTAATTCTGTAGTCTCAAATTTCGGCAAAAAATCCAACAGACGACATATGTAGATAATATAAAAAAAGTATACCTACTCAAGTTTGAGAATGAGAACAATTAATTTATTTACTTACGTACAGAAGAACAATATTGACAAGAAACTTAATATACTGAGATAAGATAAGATTTTTTCTGTTATATCCATAAACAGTAATCTGTCTTTATTTGATGCTATTAGGTATATATTTTTAATTGATTGATATTGTTAAAAGAGATTTATTTTATCATTCTCAGATTGATATTATGATGTTATCTTTGTATATACTCAATTTACGTCATGAATCCAGCTTTCGATCAGATGACAACAGAAATATCTATAAATTTTGGATTTTTGACCGACGAATCAAAACCAGTTTTCGACTGATTGCATTTTTTTAAATGTGCTCCGATTTTCATGATTCTTTTGCCAAAGGGGGTGGAGGGGGCTATGTTTTTCGAAAATCGAAAGTTTGAGGCTACAAAATTAAAGAGAAGACTATATCCGGCAATGTTCAAATTGAACATTTCTGTAAAAAAATCATAGGTTTCCCGATTTATGTGGTGGGGGCAATTTTTTTCGAAAATTGAAAATATGAGACGGCCAAATTAAAGAAAAGATTATATGTAGCAACATTCTGCCATCTCGGATTTTCGATTTTCGAGAAAATTTGTCCCATCCACCCCCCATCGGAGGCGATTTTCGGATTTGCGTTCTTATGAATATAGGACCATTTCTCAAGTCTCCTCTTTCAAATGAATCAAAAATCATCAAAATCGGAGTACGTTTACTATATTTATAAAAGGCGCGCACGAACCAAAAAAAAGCAGACAGTCGAATTTTCTACCTCCTCCGTTCGGAGGTCGTCGGTCAAAGAATACAAAATAATGTTAATTCTATTGGTTCTGGTTGTTTTGAAGTTGGTGCCAAAAGTTTTCGAAAGTACCATTTTGTATTTTTCAGTGCACCAACTAATAAAGTCAGTTTTGTCTGCTTTTTCCTTTCCTACCGCTGCTTCATCTAGCCATACTAGGAAAGTATTTTGTAATCGCTTAAAATTTTCTGTGTCCCATTTTCAATAGATGTTTGCGTTTCATCAATTGGTCTGTTTGTCTGTGCCAAGATTATTTCGGAAAAAGATGGAGCGATTTTGTTGCTTTTCTTTTTTGTTTTGTAAGGTATCAATACCGCTAGCAGGTGACATAGATTGGGCATCCTGCTAATAGCACTGGCATGAGCGGAAAAATGTATTTCGAAACAATCCGATAAAAGCCTGCCAAAAAGCAGCATAATAAAAGTTATACCTACTTACTCGAATGAATTGTCAACTTTTGTGTCATATTCGAAATTTAATAAGATCGTAGTTAATTGTATTATGGCTTGCTTGAAATCGTCACACAAACTGATTGATAATAAGAATTTTATGTTCTATGAAATTCGTTCGAAACCCATAGGAAAGTCGTATATAGATTAGATTTTTCTAAAATAATTTTCAAAGATAATGTGCCCCATTATTTTTGGTTGTTTCAAATGATATATATTATTTCTTTAATCAGACAGAAAAACCCAAGTGGCTGCTGATCGTACGAAAGATAAATAATATGAGAAATCTATTACTTTCATCTGATTTACGTTTTTTTTTCTTCTATGCAATTAAAATGAATTTATTACCCATCACATGTAATAAATATATTATAATGAGTATTTTATTTTAGGTATAATATGAAACAGAAGACTTCAATATTTTTCTAAATTTAGCTAGCGATAAACAAAATATCTTATTTATAATCGTTCGTACAGGTAACGGTGTGTAATAATCTACAAAGTGAGATAAATAATAAAAAAGTTGAACGTTTACTTTTAGGCTCGTTATTCATAAATTAATATTTGAGTTATTTATGATTAAAAAAAAGCAACGTTTTTGTATATGCGAGTTACGTTTTTTTAAAAATAATTCATCCTAACACTTTGCTACATTGTGATGAGAAATAGTCATAAAAAATCTTGAGTATGGAACCCTTGTACTTAAGAGTCCTACTCGCACGTAGAACCATACCGAACACCAACCCAGCTGCATCCACAGACTTGCACCAAGAGAGAACAGCATGAGAATTTCTCCTACATATGTCTTAGGGATTTTTCGGTATGGAACCCTCCACCTTTAAGTCCCAGTCGCTACTACACACAAATATTGTGAAAAATCCACGAAAACATCAGCCATAGAGCTCTGAGATACTACTTTGGGTATTACAAGTATGGAACCCTCCACCTAGGAGACCCAGTCACACTTACCGCCACTATCAGATCCTTAAATAAGGAAAGATAGTATCGGTAAACATTTACTTTATCACAGTCGCATAAAAATAATGTTGAGCTTTCGTTGTTTTCTGCTGTAATATGTTTTTGGAAGAAAAGAAAATGTTAATCTAGATTGCATTTTCTTTATCAACATTTTATTGGCATGACGCGTACCTAAGTATATTGCGCTTCAAATGATTCACTATTATTGTTATGGAGTAATATGCAACGAAAACAAACGTCTTAATAATTATTATAAAGTGTTTTTTTTTTATTTGAAGAGGTAAACTATTTTTTATTTTTCATGGGCAGAGTTGTTTTTAAAGAAGAAAGGTATTGAATGAAAAATATATATATTATTGGAGAGATCATAAAACAATATTTTTAAATGGAAAATCTTTTTTGACCGACTTTCCCAACATGGAGGAGTGTTCACTGACGAATCCACCGGCATTCCAAGTATTCATTTTGTTGGTACATGGCCATGAGTGGAAAGAATCATATTCCATCTTGAATCGTTCAATAACGATGCGAACTTTTGCACATGCGCATAAAATGATCCATGACGATCATAAAACACCAAGATGCCGTAAATTCCTTTAACAATTGCATCCAATGGACATCAGAAAACAATATTCCAGGCAATCAAACTGATATACTTTTTGAACTGAAAAATGTTGCTGTAAAAAAGATATTAAGTAAAAAAAACAAAAAAGTATTACTGATTTTTTTAAGATAGTTCTAAAGTAAGTAACGTTTGTTTGTTTGTTCAGGCTATTAATTTTTCAATATGGGTATCCAAAACTGTTTACAGTTTTTGAAATATTTCTTATTGTTTGTTTTATATGAAGAATTATTACTTTTTTTGCTAAATAAGAAACGTTTTAAAAATTATTCTGAGTTCTATTAAATTAATATTCAGTAGGTAATCCGGATATATCACTCATCCGGACAACCTCCTTACCATTAATTTTTCGGATTATAGAGGTTATACTGTATATATATACTTGTACATTTATATTCAAATAAATTACTTCGGTCATCAGTAGATATACTTCGGAGTATAAGTTGTTCTCCGTGAAGATAATTACAAATTTAATTCTCACAACAATTTTTTTGATCTTGTTTTAGGTTAGTTAAGTGAAAATTATCACACCACCATGGGTGCTATGTTTAGAAGTGAGGAGATGGTGCTGGCCCAGCTCTTCATTCAACCTGAGGCATCGTATTATGCAATATCCGAGCTAGGCGAAACTGGCTGTGTTCAGTTTAGAGACGTAAGTGTTATTTAAGTTGTTTTCTAGAGATATAAAATGAATCGTTGTTTGATCGAATCTATTTTTGACCGACTTCAGAAAAAACGAGGAGGTATACAATTCGGTTGTATGTTTGCTTTTTTATATATAGCAGTTCGTGCGTTTTGCATAGTAAACGTGCTCCGATTTTAATGATTTTTGATGCATTTGAAAGAGGAGAGTCGAGAAATGGTCCCATATTTAGAAAAACTCAAATCCGAAATCTCCTTCCCTCCAAAAACTGCCCCCGAAGTAGGTGGATGGGGCACTTTTTCTCGAAAATCGACAATCTGAGACCATATCCGAAAACGTTTAAATTGGATTTTTTTCAACAAAGCTATGGTTTTTGAGTTACAGCAATGGTGAAGACTGATATAATGTATTTCCGCTATATGGAGGGGATCTTTTTTTTAAAAAATTGAAAACATTAGCTGGCCAAATCAAAAAAAATGCACAACTTCAAAAGTACCAGCACCAATAGAATTAATATTATTTTGTATTTCTTAGTACACCAACTAATAAAATTGTTCCAGTTTTTGACCGACTTCAAAAGAAAGGAGAAGGTATACAATTCGGTTGTAAGATTGCATTTTTTATGGCTGTTCCCGCGTTTTGCATAGTAAACGTACTCCTATTTAGATGTAGACGATTTTTGTTTCATTTGAAAGAGAAAAGTTGAGAAATGGTCCCATATTGAAAAAAATCAAATCCAAAATCTCCTACCCTCCAAAAATCGCCCCCAAAGAGGGTGGAGGAAATTGAAAATCCGAGACGGCAGAATTAATGAAAATTCCATCATACGTTTCCGCGCTACAATCTGAAATATGTGTTTTTTTTCAAAAGAGTTACGGTTTCCGAGTTGCGCAATGGTAAAGTCTGACATATGTGATATGCGTATTTCCGCTATGTGGAAGAGCATTTTTTTTTGAAAATTGAAAATATGACACGGCCAAATTAAAGAAAAGATTATATGTAGCAACATTTAAATTGAGTTACGGTTTTCGAGTTACAACAGTAAAGTCTGAAATATGTGTATTTGCGCCGCGATGTTTGAGATCTCTGAATAATAAATAACAAATACAAGCTAAACTTACCTATAACTTTTTGGGTATTAGTGAACGTGAAAATAATATTAATTCTATTGGTGCTGGTAATTTTGAAGTTGTGCCGTGTTAGTCCAAAAGAACCAGCACCAATAGAATTAATATTATTTTGTATTTTTCAGTGCAACAACTGATAAAGTCGATCCAATTTTTTGTAAAAAAATATTTTCGATAAAAAATATTTATTTTGTAAAAAAAACACCATAGTTGGGTAAAAGTCTCATTAATTTTTCATTTTTATTCCCATTTCCATACTTTTTTTACACAAACCTTATAGATAAAAATGATTTATTCCACCTTGCATATACAATATTTGGTAGAATGCTATAATTTTAGTTATTATATAGGGAGAACTAAATTGCTCTGTTGGATAACCTCAATTTTGAAATAAACTAAAAGGAATATATCATGTTTCATTCGAAATAAGCGAGTCAATGTTGACTTGACCGGTAGAGACGGTAATCCTGGTCATCGATTTGAGATTACAAGCAACCTCTGTTAGTATATTTTGAAAATAATAATTTGAGTAGTATACTGGAAACATCTAACTCAAACTGTACGTGATACACCATGCACCCTGTATATTATTACTATGTAGATGATATGCATCTGCAGTAGTTGACCCTGACCGGAAACACGACCGGAAAATACAATATACATTATAATACCTATATAAATTAGTATTAGCACACAGCAATTACTGCTGTAGTTGTTTTATTTTTCTACATTCTGGTTCACCTACATTTTAATGAAGTTAATTTTTATTATTATTATTTTGTTATCCCCAGGGTATTTATTTTTCTCTGCTTATCCTAGCATTACACAAGTAAATGTCATGGATTTTGATTGACCTTTATTCAGGTCGTAACCAAACAGCATCAAGTCATTTCGAATTACCACCCCATATATTTGCTGCAAACTTGAATTGGGTAGGGGTTAGTGGATTTCTCAACTTCAGATGGATATTGAAATAATTTACACATAAATGTGCAGTTGCATGTAGATTGATAACTTTTGGCACCAACTTCACAAGTACCAGCCCTAATAGAATTAATATTATTTTATACTTTTCAGTGCACTAACTGATAACGTCGGTCCAATTTTTTGTAAAAAAATATGTATTCCACACTTTTGAGTGTAACATTAGTCACGAAAATCGTTAAACATTCACTAATACCAATGAACATAGTACTTATCCTATTACCCACGTATATTCTTTGCTTGTAGTTGTTATTATTGAGATCTCAAAACATCGCTGCGGAAATACGCTTAAGCATTTTAGTTGTTAACATTTTAACATCGATTTAACTCGAAAACCTTAACTCTATGGATAAAATGTTCATTGTAAATGTTGCTACAAATAATTATGTCTTTCATGTACTGCAAACAGATTTTCAATTTTCGAAAAATAGGTATATTTGACAATTTAAAATGCCTCTATCTCGAAAACCGTTACTCTTTTGAAAAAATGTTCAATTTAAACGTTTCCGGATATTGTCCTATCTTTAATTATACCACCGCAGATTTTTAATTTTCGAGAAAATTTGACCCCTGCACCCCCTTCGGGGCCGGTTTTCGGAGGGAACGAGATGTCGGATTCCCGTTTTTATGAATATGGGTCCATTTCTCAAGGCTCCTCTTTCAAATGAATCAAAAATCATCAAATTCGGAGTACGTTTACTATATTTATAAAAGGCGCGCACGAACCAAAAAAAAAGCACACAGTCGAATTGTATACCCCCTCGGTTTGGGGTTCGTCGGTCAAAAATAGGGGCTTATATATATATATATATACATATGGTAAATGAATTTCTTACCAACTAGTGTAGAGACCGATGTGTCAAACAATCAAAAATAGTCTGTCTTCATTATTGTATTCAATATAAATTATCCCCATTCATGTGTTATTGATATTATGGATTTAAGATGGTTTTTATTTTCTATTGCCAGTTGAACGAGAATGTGAACGCTTTCCAAAGAAAATTCGTCAATGAGGTGCGAAGATGCGATGAAATGGAACGACAATTGAGGTACATCGAAGCTGAAGTACGCAAAGATGGTGTAAATATACCCGATGTCAAAGAACTACCCAAAGCTCCCATTCCCAGGGAAATCATCGACTTGGAGGTACGTGTACTAGAGAAAAGAGACACAAGAGTTCGATCACGATGTATATATATATATATATATATATTTATATATATATATATATATATATATATATATATATTTGTTTTTTGCTATAGGCTCATCTGGAGAAGACCGAGAGCGACATCAAAGAACTATCAGACAGCGCTGTCAATTTGAAATCCAACTATCTGGAACTGACCGAGCTGCGACAAGTGTTGGAGAAGACACAAACCTTCTTCAATGAGCAAGACGAGGCCACCAATGGTCTCTCCGATTCGGTGCACAAGTCTCTGATACCAGAAGATTCACACAATGTATCAATTCGAGGTCGTTTGGGCTTCGTTGCTGGCGTCATCAATCGTGAAAGGTTGCCAGCATTCGAACGAATGATCTGGCGAATATCCAGAGGTAATGTGTTCCTGCGACAATCGGAGATTGAGAAACCCTTAGAGGATCCAGCTACGGTGAGTGATTCATATGATTATCAAGGTTATATTGATCAGACAAGGTGTCCCAGAAAAAAAATTCCCGATGGCCTATAGTCAGCGGAAAGGTAAATTTTTCAAAATTCATTGAATTGAAATTTGAACAACCTTTTCATTGGTATACCTACTTGTTATTAAACAAAATTGTCGTATGTGTCATAGCCTTGCGGTTAGAGGTTTTTGTTTTGGCTTTAAAATATAAAGCAGACAGGGTTCGTGTTCCACTTCAAGGCCGAATTTTTTTTTCGCCTATTTCTTTTCAATAAATATACTATATATTTTTTTAATCAGGGTCTATATTAAGATCTCCAGAAAATGTACAATTACATCAAATTTATATTGAGTGTTCATGTTTTATCATTATTTCTTATTTTTCTTTATTAATTTTTATTTTTTTATCTGTGCATTTTATGAAAAATTGCTTTGAACAAAAGTTGTAGGTACTGATTATATCTATAACCTAAAATTATTTTTGATGATATTTACACTACGGCTCTTTTTTGATAATTGTTTTAAATGTTTGAACGGTCGCCATTTTGAAACTACTTATCCGATATAGCCCCCATTCATAAAATAGGTGCTGCGAAAATTATACTGGCAGCGTTGGCCACATTGATATGTACAGCACTTGAATGTTGATATACTGCGCAAGTCAAATCATCAATTCGTTTAACCTCACTTTTTCGCGAATTTATATTTACTGTTTTACGCATATTCTTGTTAATTTTGAAGGATGTTAGTGTTGAATAAAAGGATGATTATATACTATTTTTTATTAAGAAATAATTGAAAATAGCATGTCTTCCGCCACAATTTTAACTAGACATTTACCATTTTATAAATTATATCAAATTCTGTTACGATTTCTCTACTCTATGCAGGGTAATGAACATTACAAAACAGTCTTCGCCGTCTTCTTCCAAGGTGAGCAGCTCAAGACACGCATCAAAAAGGTGTGCGCCGGTTTCCACGCCTCCCTATACCCATGCCCAAATACTGTGCCCGAGCGCAATGAAATGCTAAAAGGTGTACGTACCCGTTTGGAGGATTTGAATTTGGTATTGAATCAAACACGTGATCATCGTCAACGTGTCCTCTTTCAAGTGGCCAAAGAGTTGCAGAATTGGAGTGTTATGGTTAGCAAAATGAAGGCCATCTATCATACTTTGAATTTCTTCAATATGGACGTAACCAAGAAATGTCTTATCGGTGAATGTTGGATGCCGTCGAATGATATACCTATTGTGCAGAAGGCTCTAGCTGACGGATCGGTAAGTATTTCTCTATTTTAATTATAGAGTATTGTGTGTGTGTTTGAGATATCGACAAATAGAGGCGCTAGTGTGGAACATAAGAAATGTCATTGAATTTGAATCTTCTGTTCAAGAAGTCATAGTGCATAGAATTGAGCGTATAAATTTATCATTTATTTATATAAAAATTATTTATTATGTTACATTAATAATACATATATTTTTCACTATTTTTTTATCTTATTTTGGCCATTAAACAAATATAAATATACTTTTATACCGTCATAAAAAAATTATTATTATATATCATCAGCAAATAAATTTATTTTTCCATTCAATTCCAAACTTACCAACGAATTTATATACATGAAAAAAAATAACTGGTCCCAGGATAGACCCTTGTGGAACACCATATAATAAGGTTGAATTCAATGTTTTTCTCGCCACCTAGCGCCGTCTAGTTGTCTGCTCCTAAAACATTCCAAGAATGCTTGTTCTTTGATTGCATGATTATTTTTTTTACATTGATGTTTTATCTCAATATAATGTTACAGATTAATGTCAAAAATATTGTTTGATTGTCTTATTCTTTGATGTAATAGTAAATAAAAGTAAATAATGTAGTTTTGTATTGAATTGATTTTTAGTCTAGTTTATATTTTATCTGTTCTTGTTATAGAGTGCATGTGGTAGTTCAATACCGTCATTTTTGAATGTTATTAATACAAGTGAACATCCTCCGACATTTAATAGAACAAATAAATTTACGAGAGGTTTCCAAAATCTGATCGATTCATATGGTGTAGCCACATACAGAGAAGCTAATCCAGGTATAGTTATTATATTTATTTTTATCATTCTAGAATTAAACGAAAATGTATTCAATCAATTCTTATATAATTATATATAATTATATAATAAATAATATATATATAAATAATAATAATAAATAATTATATAATACATAACGTTATGAGATATTCCCGAGATCATAAGAAAATAAAAAGAAAACTAATCCATATGCCTGGAAAATTGATTTTTTTATAATTTTATTTTTTTTTAAATTTCTGCGCCAATGTATTCTAGGAAATTTTGATAAAGCGGTTTATTCATTTTAAAAAAGGTATTCTTGATAAGATTCGGTGTCTCCTATAGTTTTTCCAAAATTCTAATATTGCAAATTTTTTTTTACTTACAAAGTGCATTTGAAGCAATAAAGCGTGATATTTTTTTACTTCAAAAAGGGTACCTATGGACTACCAAAATGATAGTTATTAAAAAAACAACAATATAAGGAATGAGGAAAAAATAAAAGTACATTAGGAGTACCACAAGGTAGTGTACTAGGCCCGCTCTTATTCATTCTATACATCAATGATATTTATTGACATTTAATTAAATGTAAATTATTATTAAATTACCAGGAAATGGCAGATATACCGAATGCTGAACTGAAAATTTTATATTGTTGGTTATGTCAGAATAGATTAAAACTAAACACTTCGAAAACACAATGTCTGATTTTATGATCTGAAACTAACTGTAGGGCATTTCAGAATTTGAATATTAATATCAATATCAATAGTATAAACATTAAACTTGTGAATGAATTTAAATATTTTGCTATAACTCTGGACCCACAGCTTAATTTCTCCACTCATGTAAAATATTTGTGCGAAAAGTTGATGATGATATTACTTAAAAAAAGTAATTCGGTTCATTTTTAGGTGGATTATTATTTCAAATTACCAACTACTGATTCTGACTAGTATCCGACGGTACCCAAATATAGAATATTACTTTTTACATGCCCGCTTCAGATGGTATTTTTAATTTTAGATTTTTCAAAGGCTAGCTAATGCATACTGTGAGTTTCTTAAGTGTTACTTAAGGGCTATATTTTTTTTTCGCTCGATATAGTATTCGATGGGTTATGTTGACATTGATTAGAAAAAAAATTACAGCATGTTTCGTAAGATAGGCATGATACGTGTTTCCTAGTATGTTTTTCGCCGCTGTATGCAGTAATATTGTATTTGGTTGTTAAATTACACAGATTCGAAATAAACTTTTCGAAAAATCTATTCTAACCTTCCTTCATTTGTTCTCGATTGATAGAGTCACTAGGCGCCACTCATTTGGCATCAATATGAATGAAACTCTGTACCATTGCGAGATTGCAATGTTTGAACAGGAATATTCGGATAGGTTCATTCTGTATATTTGGTAACCAAAACCAACCGAACAAAGTTTTATGTTCATCTAATATCATAATCTTCAGATTTATCTCCGATTGATTTATTTTATATGAAGATATATGAGAGAGAGATTGCTTATCGACAAGATTTAAGGATGAAAATTATCCCATTTTGTGCCAAAATTTCGCCAAATCTACTCACACGAGACATAAGAATATTTTACGCTTACATTCTTATACTGAGCGCGTGCAAAATGCGTCACGCCTTGGCGACTCTGTCGCTCCAGTTCAAAGGAAGGAAGAGAGAATGATGCGAAAACGGTATTATTCTCAGAATCTGTAAAATATAAAAATGACTATCAAATAACATAAAACATTTTTCAGCATTGTACACAATCATCACATTCCCATTCCTGTTTGCTGTGATGTTCGGTGATGTCGGTCATTCGATCATTATGTTTGGATTCGCCCTTTGGATGGTCATCAGTGAGAAAAAGATTGCCCTACAAAAGAACAAGAGTGAAATTTTCAGCATCTTCTTTGCCGGTCGTTACATCATTCTGCTGATGGGTTTGTTCTCCTTTTATACAGGCCTCATTTACAATGATATATTCTCCAAATCGATGAATATATTCGGTTCCAGTTGGTATATTATGGGCAATAAAACCTTTGGTGAACACGAAGAGGATATCACATTGGTGCCATGGCGCAATTATAAGGGTACACCGTATTTGATTGGTGTCGATCCAGTGTGGCAGGTGAGTTGTTGTCTGCATATACAGGGTGTTAATTAATTTCATGTAAATTATTTTCATGGGTGATTCTTCGGCTAATTTTGAGTCGAAAAGTTCAAATAAAGGTATGTCCAAAAACCGTTTTCGGTGGAAATTCATACTATCGTGTGTCTACTGTATTTTCTTTCGAAATATTGTGTATAAAATACCCTATTTTGTGTTTGTTACAGTTGGCTTCAAATAAAATTATATTTTTGAATTCGTTCAAAATGAAACTGTCAATTATTTTCGGAGTGACGCACATGTTGTTTGGAGTTTGTGTCAGTACTATCAATTATATGTAAGTATTTTTTGTTTTTACCTACCGATGCAAATGTAGCCCCTAACGTATGTTTTTATCTAATTTTTTATCATTGGTTCGAATAAAGCATACAGTAGATCATAGAACTATGTGGAATTTCATGTATCATTTGGGTATTAGAGGGGTTGTATTCAAGTGATCTCGAAATTATTTCTTTCTGAAATAGAAAACATTTACTATGTGAGGGACTAGCCCAGAAAAAACTGTATTATTTGGTGTTCTACAAGGGTATGTCAGTGGACCAGTTCATTTTCTCATGTGTGTAATGTATAAATAATTTCGGAATTGAACGTAAGAATAAATTTGTTTGTAGATGATAATTCTACATTCTTATTTGTACTTTTCAGGCATTTCCGAAGGTACGCCAGCATTGTACTTGAATTTCTGCCACAAATTTTGCTACTGATCTTCCTGTTTGTCTATCTGGTAATCATGATCTTCATGAAATGGATAATGTATTCAGGAACATATGATCGACCCATAGATGAAATCAGTTAGTATTTTTGTATTTTTTTTTCCATTTTTCCTTATATGCAGGCAATAGAGGATATTTAATTGTTCTTTTGTTTTTTCAACTTATAGATCCAGATATCAAACTAGGTTCCAGTTGTGCTCCATCTGTGCTCATATACTTTATCAATATGTTCTTGATGAGTGAATCAGTAGTACCAAAAGATTGTGACGCCTACATGTATGCCAATCAAAAGCAATTACAAATGATTCTACTTTTGGGCACAGCACTTTGTATACCGGTAATGTTGTTGGGTAAACCGTTGCACATCATGAGTACCAGAAAGAAGAAGCCTGACAGCAGTGCACCAACTACAGCAAAGGTGAGTTGTTAACATATTCTCAATGTGTGTTTCCTTAATAATGTATTAGGTGACCAGATTACTAAGTAATATCCTTGTATCGGAGGAACTAGACTAATAAAAAGTCGAATTAGCGTCTCTAAATTTCACAATGAATTTAAGAATTTGTGGGTAGTTATTTTGTCCACTATTCTATGTTTTGACTATTCTAATATATCACATGGTAATTAATGAAGTTGTATTCAGATGGTTTCGAAATTATTTCGATGATAAAAAACCGTTTGTATGCATGGGAGAAATAGCTGTATTATGTGGTGTTCCACAAGGATCTATCCTGGGCCCAGTGCCTTTCCTCATGTATATAAATGTGTTGGCAAGTTTGGAATTGAATGGGAAAATACATTTGTGCTAAATTATCTTTTACGTTAAGTTTTGAGGCGATCCATTTGTGTTGTATTCGATAGAATAGGCCAGTTATTTTATTTTAAATAGGAGAATGAAACTCTTTGTTTCAAATTTGATGTCCTTATTATTTCTTAGACATCACAAAAGACCAACGGGGATGTGAATCTCGGTATGGAGATGGAAGAAGTGTCTGCTGCTGCAGCTGCCAACCATCAACCTGCTGCGCAATCTGAATCGGCGGCTGCGCATCAAGGACACGACCACGAAGAGTCCATCAGCGATGTATTCATCCACCAGGCCATCCACACCATTGAATATACATTGAGTACAATATCGCACACGGCTTCCTATTTGCGATTGTGGGCTCTTTCACTTGCACATGCACGTGAGTAATGTTTATTGTTTCAATTCCTACAGCAAGAAGCTGCTTCTAGTTAAGACAAATGGCGGTCGTTTTAAAATGAGTGAAATATGAAAAAAATGTATACCCCAACCTTAGCGAAAGCAAGTCGATGCTTAAAAGATACATTTTTTGAAAATATCATACCATGAACCTTAACTGACTGTACTAATGTTTTATTATCTTATCCACAGAGCTTTCCGAGGTACTGTGGCAAATGGTATTTTCCAAAGCACTGACCATTGACAAGGGCTATATTGGTAGCGTTGCCATTTTTGTCATCTTTTCCGTGTGGGCTTCATTTACGGTGGCCATTCTCGTCTTGATGGAGGGTTTGTCTGCCTTTTTACATACTCTGCGTCTGCATTGGGTGGAGTTTATGAGCAAATTCTATGTTGGAGAAGGTTATCTGTTCCAACCATTCAGCTTCAGAAGAATTTTGGAGGATGAAGAGGCGGAAGAGTAGACAGATAATAAATAAAAGTAATAATAATCAAATACTATGGCAATAGATTTTATTTTCCTTATCTATATAGTTTGGATTTGATTATAAAGTATTGTAGAAATTATATACCATTGATCTATTTTTTGTCTGTATTTTTTTTCACCTTTCCCATGTCAAAAATGGCGTCTACGTGAACCGGAACCCGATCAGAGCGAAAACAAGCGACTACGCGACGAACCATGTGTTTTGTCTTCCATAAGGGAACTACCCCCCTTCGTATGGTCTCTAGACCTAGTGCACACGACCGTACTATTAATTATTAGGCTGAAGTCCACAAATGCCATTACAGTCGCCATCCACGGATTATGAATTTATCCTACAACAAACTGATCTTTGCTATGTTACTCGGATCCTGGAAAACATTTAATCTGTGACATAACGTCATAAAAACAGCCCTATTTTAAAAACAATAGGACATCAGTGTTTGATGTATAAGAGAGAGACAAACATAAAAATTCCAGTGGCTACAAAAATGTGCTGATTGCCAAAAAATGAAATAATTTCAATTAATTAATTTACAAATAATTTTGAAACGGGTTATTCGTTGTCAATCTTTCATTAGGTATTCAGCTATTCCTAATCCGCCATACCGGTTATTACATTATAAATTTGTTTGGAACCTCTGGTACTAGGGATTTGATTCGGAAAATTATTAACCGTCTCAAGTGGAAGGTGACACCACTAGTAGAAATGTGAAGCAGTTTTCTATACAAAAACAAATTAGAAAGTAAATTTTAATTCAGTCAACATTTATTAATACAAACATCTTAAAGAAATCTACTAATAATAACAAGGTAATACATAGTTCGGGAGACGAAGGCCTGATTATCATCCCTATTGAGCTATGTAGAAAGACTGTTCTTAATTTATAACATTGGCGTCCTTTTGATGCTTATGCGTGAGATATGGGGATATCGGCGAGAGCGGCCGCTGACAAAGAGTGCGACGAATGTGCTAACTAGGATACCGACAAAGGATTTCGAGAAAAGTCCAGTGGCGGCGGAAGTAATCAAAGACCAGAGGCGGCTGGAATGATCTGGAGTGTCTTTTCGGGTTTGTATTTGGAAGAAATACAGGAATGTTTAGAGGGCAATCTAGAGTGATCGAGTCTGGCTGACAGGGGCGTGCGAAGAACATATTTGTTAGTTTTGATTTGCATGAGGCATTAAATTATTGTCCTGATGTCACCTGTACATCATCAAGTGGATTTTCTCAATTTGTTATTTGCTCAAGCAGGATTGCCGTTGCATGATTGGACACATACTTATTAATGGTATAAATTAAGAACAACCTCGATACATAACTCGATAGAGTTGACTAAACACGCGGCCGTCTCCCACACTGTAGACATATTTTTTGGGGTAAATGTCATAAATAATACTTAATATAACAAATTATTCAAGCTTCATGGTTTTGGAAGCAACGCCCTCGTCTTCTTTCATTTTATCGGCTTCAGCTATTTCTGAGGATGTCGCTTCAATGTCGGACAGAGGTCTTTTTTGGGCTGCCGAAACGTTTGCTTTACCATTTTGAGATTGAACTGTAGTAGTAGTTGATGTTTGGTCTTTGGTAACTGCCGCCGAAATTGTTGGAGTAGCTTTTTGTATCATATTATTGGCCGCCAGCATGTCATACTTTATTTGGATGGTTTTCTTGATGGTTGCTGTCGGCAAAGATGGCTGCGAAATAAAAAAAAACTTTGATATGAATTTAAATATTTGACTCATTAGCCTTCTAACTGTTTTTCAGCGATATTATTAAAAACTATAATTGACTGATATAGTAATAAAGGTTTTCATCTAAAGGATTTGGAATAAATGGGTTCTACATTGAGTTCTTAGTGTCATTCCTGATAAGTTACAAGGACGTTGACATAACATATTTCATGAATATTATATACTTACATCTTGTTTCATCTGAACCAATTCATAATTACCACTGGCATTCTTTTGCACAATGGTGATATTTTTATCAGAAGTGGGACCTGCAGAAGAACAAGACGATGAAGCAGACTGACCAGCTATAACCATATTCGGTTTGGGTACGGCAGTTGCCTTGATCTCATTCTCCAGATCGACCAATTCGACAACAGATGAAGATGATGCCTTTGCTGTTGTTGATGTCTTTGCACTGGCAGCACCATCTATCCTCCTTTGCGTTTTGGCACCATACTGCTGGTGTTTCTGCGGTACCACCTTTTTCACCGTTATCTCAGGCGAAAGACATTGCAACTGATTTGAAGTAGTTAGAGAGGAAAAACCCGTACTGCTACTCCCCTTATTGTCTTCATTGATAAGCGGTTTCTTGGTTGAGAGGATAATCTTGGTATATTTTGGTGTTGGCTTACTGAATGTTGTTGTTGTTATTGGAGAACTGCTGGTGGATTTCTTGTTGATAGTTGCCGTCGATGTTGGGCTGCTCAAAATCAAATTCCCTGATTGACTATTACTATTACTTGTCACTTGCTTATTGATCAACATGAATTTCGTGGCTGACTGTGGAATATTGGTGATAACTTTGTTTGCTGTTGTAACCACTGTCGTAGCAGTACTTGCTGATTGTCCGACAGGTGTCGCAGTATCTAATAGCTGATCATCATCGTCAGCAAATATTATTGGCAAATCCATAATATCTTGCGTTGTCAGATTAGTGGGTGGCGGTAGCAGGGTAGTAGTTGTTGTTTGTATTGTTGGTATGACAATTTGACTCGAGGAGTACGTCATGGATTTCTTGATGATTGGTTTGTTGTTATGGTGATGAACTGATAATGGCGGTCTTTGATTTATCAATTGTCGCTTGGTTGTTATTAGTTTACTGTTATTACCTGTAATAATAGAGTCATTTGGTAATAAAAAGGATATAAGGGTTCTATATTCAAGACTTTTTATCACTTTATGTTTTCGTACCACGATGTACCAAAGTGCTTGTCCAGGAAGTGCCGAGTAAAACAACTAGTTACATATATATAATCGTTAGTATCTTGACGACTGACATGTGCCTGGACACAAGATGGCGGACGAAAATACTCACCTATATATATTTCTTCAGTACTACTGTCGTATATTACGAATCATCGTCTTAGTTACAACTTTCGAGTGTTACTCAAATTAAAGTACCGATATTAAAGAAAACGTTACGATGAAATGCTTTCAATTTTCAAATGTATTTTTCTCTAAGAATTATTTTCACAGTATAGTAGTTTAATGTATCGGGAGCTTAAGACAAGGAATAAATATGCGGTGAAAAAATAAATTATCTGCATCTGACCAATGTAAAAAAGTGAAAATTTGTATTGAATAATTTGTTTCAATTTTGGAACGGTGAATTTCAATAAAATTTGGTTAATGGAAAAAGGATTGTTTAAAATTATTGTTTCATTCTGAAATTTAAGATACATCCATCGAGATCGAGAACAAAACACATTCATAAGCATGCATCTAATTGTACAAATGAACTACCAACTACTCACGGTTATGACGTTGATGCAATCCTACTTTTTGTTGTGTCATCGGCATAAAAATCGAACCATTACTGTTGGTCGATGTAGATGATGATGATTGTTTGATGTTTGAGCCGCTGTGGATAGTTCGAAATTTACCATCAGGTAGAAGAATTACATTTCCAGACGATGTGTTTGTTTTAATTGAATTTATAAGTGTAATTTTTGACAAGTCTATACTTCGGTTGTGTAATAATTTTGATGTCGAATTCGCTGATAATGTGACATTTTCCAACACTAAAATATATTATAAATAAATATTTTATTGACTCCATACCTCTTTTTTGAATTACAACGCAACAAAAACTCACCTTTGATTCCCGAAGCATTTGATAATTTTGTATTTGGTGGTATAGTCTTTATACCACCTTGAAGTAGTGTTGAAAGATTGCCATCTTGAATAACAGATCTATTCATTCCATAAGCTTGCATTCTTGCTAGAATAATAATATAAAACAAGACTGTCAGAACATAGAAAGAATTGTAAGAAAGCACTCTTAAATTTATTTTGTTGATTGCTTGAATTGCCTGAATTATTCTAAGAACTTTAGAGCAAAATATAGATACGATGAAACCTTCCCCATTTTTAAACTGCTCAAGTTCGTGTAGTAATCTAGAATAGACTCTTCCAGATGAGCATTTGATTTATCAAGTCACTGCTAAGTTATCTTATAGACATAAAAAGAAGAAACCAACCCAGTTCCTCTTAACACCCTTCAAATTTTCCAACACTTAATATTCGGGTTCTGTCAAATGGATCGGATCTTGTCATATTTGTAGGTTATGATTCACATTTGATTTATGATTATGAATTATGTATATGAGGCTCCCTCCCACCATCTGACAGATCCCAATAATATATATCTAAACAACACGATCACCCGTCCTCCAAGTCTCCAACAAACTAACCTGAAGAACTTTTGCCATGCAACACTAAACCTGGTTTGTCGTGCAACATGTTGGACGACAACGATGACGATGCAGTTGTCGATGTCGTCGTCGTTGGTTTGAGTGTCTTGATTTTTTTCACAGACGTTGTTGTAGGCAAGGATTGTGTTAATAAATCCGACAAGGATGAGGCTTTTTGCAACTGGAAAGATGATGTAGTCGAAGAAGATGAAGCAGCTGCTGGTGCAGCTGTAGCCAATTGTGGTTGTTGCCTATCCGGAGGTTGTGATAAGCTGTCCTCTGTGGAGGATGTATCGGGAGTGGTAGTAGAAGTAAGGGTCGGATAGGAAGAGGAGGGTGTTGTATGTTGTTGTTGAATTGGAGGGGTAGGACTAGGGTTGGGTGAGACTGGTTGTGATGCGCCAGAATTGTTACTACCTTGTGCTATTTGTTGTGCCCATTTGGCTTCGAGGCGACTCTTGCTCTTCGAGCCCGGTGGACGGCCAACTAGAAGAAGGAGACAATACTAGTTTATATGCTGAAAATGTGTATGGTCCAGTCAAGAACAGTTGTGCTATTACGTCTGGGTAATATGTCAAATTCACTGAAGGACGAATTCTCTATTTGTCATGTGACAATTATACAAAGTCTGACAGCAAATCTGATACATACCTAGAAGCGAATATCACTATTGTAAGTTTGCTCTTATGTATGATTCATTATTTCGGTCCATATCGCTTTAGGTGAACACATTTTGTATTTCGAGGAATAGAACAGCCGGTTAGAGTTCGTAAAGGGTAAGGATTATACAAAGAAATAATGTGTATTTTTTAGAGTTTTTTCATCTACTAGGCCCAAAATTTGTATCAAATTTATGCAAAAACCTAACCTAACTTTTAGCTATACTGAGGTATGTGCTCAGGATTTTAAAAGTGTTCAATAAAGATAAACATGTTCATCTACAGCGCTACTGGCCCCATTATTTTTTTACGACACCTGCTTTGGAAGTTCAATTTGATGGGAAAGATAGACCTGTTCTTATTACCCGTTCCATGTCAATAAACTGACCTTTATTAACGCGCAGTTGTTTTTTTTTTCATTTGACTGATTTTGACGTTGACATATGCACAGTTAACATTCGCGTATAAAAGTCACAGAATATAACAGGTGATAGTTACAAAATATAATTTATACTTCGTTTCACACTCAGAATTCAGTGTAGCCGGTTATAGTCAATGTATTTGAAATTGGTATACTGGTATAAGATCGGGGTCTCGTGTCTGACTGATAATTGGGTCAGAGCGTACGTGAAGTCATTTAATATCCGCACTGGTGTGGTAAAGTAACTCATGGTTCTGAAGAAATGGCTACTTTACTTCCTAGTGTGGTAAAATGAGAAATTATCGTCAAAAATGACACACAGTTCTCCAAAATTAGACTTTCCAAGGTAGGTAGAGCAAAAAAATATTTAAAACATCACAAACTATGTACATACTACCAAATACATCGGAATTAAAACATTCAGCAAATTCAAAAGCAATAAATGTTAATAAAATCCACACAAACACAGCAGTTCGTATCTCTTTCTGGACAAATATAAAGTGTGTCCAAGATATAGATGCAATAGCATCAAGATTTTGGTTACATATACGAAGTCGATCAAATAGGGAAAAAGTTGTGAATTGTTGTCTTTCATATTTTTTTTACAAAAAATGATCAGATTTTTTTCTGTTTTTTCGAAAACTGTTTTACTCTACACAAGCGAACTTAGCAGTGAAAACTAAAATATTTGTAAGAAAAAAATAAAACTTATAACAGGGAACTTGCCTATATATTTTTTCATTTCATTAATATGTGTGTATATGTATAAAAACACCCTATACCAAATATCAGCTCTTAAATCACAGTACTTATTTTACAATAAATTATTTAAGTTGAAATCCTCGCTAAGCTAATTCAAAAGAGGCCAAACGCGCGGGAGCTGCTGTGACGTCACATCTTGCGTCGAGACGAGTCGAGCCGCCGCCGCCATGCCATTTATGGATATTTGGTTTGTTTATTCTATTTAAGTTATTTTTGTTTTGTATGAAATGGAAAATACTTATTATTTGTTACAAGTACAGCATTGTACCACTGTGTTCTAGTACAACGTTGAAAACTCCAAATAAAATGTTTATTCACGTACCTGAAGACAAAAATCGCCGATCAAAATGGCTAAGAGCATGCAGAGGAAATGTGAGGGATATTTCTCTAAAGAACACTGCTATTTTTGTATGTGAAGATCATTTTAATGTAAGTATATTATATCCAAAATTATTAAAAAAAAATTAACTGTAAATTCATTTATTCGTCTAGGAGCTGATTTTGGCATAAGTGAGGATAATGCTTCTAAAATATTGTCTAAATCTTTACCAATAATTAGTAAATATGTAAAAAAAATATTTTATAAAGTCAAATCTGTCTGCCTCTGGTTTTTCGAGATCGATATAGTGATGTCTTTTTTGTATCATTGATTGCTTGGAAATAGAATAGAAAAACCATCAGGTGCACTAAAACATTCTTTAACATGATCAGAATATAAGAAGTGTAACAATCTTAAATAATTAATTTCTTGTACTCCGGATGGCAACATATGAATGACACAGCCATAAACATATTGACTATAGGTAAATTATCTGATTGTCCTTTTGTAAAACCTGCATCAATCATTTTTAATCAAAGTATTTACCACACAAACATATAAATAAATCATATAACATCAAGACATTGAGATCAAATCACCAAAATTAAATTACAACCACTTTGTTTCTTGACTTTTTTTTAGCAAGTTCCCTATTGTAAAAATCACTTTCCCTCTAAAATCTCAAAAACTAAAATAGCTAAAGTAACTTCCAACTTCTTACCCATTCAAACGACTTTATATCTATTACAGTTGTCTGAGTCTGGATTTATTTTCAATCCAAAGCAGCGGCAAGCTAATAAAAAACAAGCAGATGCAAGCTTTCCTAGACTTACGATTATTCGATACGTTACTGATACTAAAACTACCACTACAAGATGATGTTGCAGCAACTATTGCCGTAACAGGAGTAGAAGAGGATGCAGATGATGATGAATAATTATTATTATTATTATTATTTAAACCTGGTCGTGTTATCCTTGGCGGTGTCGGTGAGGGGGGTTCACTGCTGTCCAGCGAACTGGCATTCGAATTGTAACGTTTACGCTGCTGATGCTGATCAACAAGGAGTTTACCTTTTTTCGATGCAGCATATTGCATGGCTGCATTTGCAGAGTTTGACAATGCGGGGGTGGTGGTCGTCGATGATTCTGGTGATGCTTGCAGCAGCAAATGCTGCTGTGTTGTCGGTGATTGCCTTATTTGCGGTGGATAAGGTGACAGGATGATGGCGCTCACAAATTCACCAATTTCATCCTGGGAAAATACACAAAAGAAATTAAAAGAATATAGATAATAACAAAATAAAAGCAAATAACGATATGTATATCTAAAGTGTACAGTAAAATCAATGAATTATGCGCTATTTATGAGCTCTCCAAAAATAGCAAAAAATTACGCTTCATCAAATATTTCTTGTGGGTATAGTATATGATTCAGGATAAAAAAAAAAAAAAATTGAAAAATAAAAAACGTCAATTTCCAAATTGCAATTTTTGTTGATTTTTTAAAACTTTTATGTGTGGATTGATCATATTATACCTTATTTAGAGATAAAATAGTGAAAACAGCCATTTAAGAAGGATTTGGGAGAACAAATAATTCTTATTATTCAATTTAATTTTTTTGCACTTTTATTTGTATACTGATTAGACATAGAATGCTGAAAAAAGCCACCTGAGAAGGATTTCACCAATAAAACTAAATCTCATGCCACTAGAACCTTAATTATTTCTTGCCGATCTGGTTAATATTTTTCACATTGAAATATGGATCTTTTTTCCGAAAAAAATTCCTATACATTTGATTCAATCAGTCATTGATGAGCTACCTTAATTAAAATGCTATTATAGATAACCTAGTCGCCATATTGATAAACAAAACTTAATTTAAGACTTACCACAACACATCTATCAACAATACTCTGTGTAAAACAACCCATTCGTTGTCTCTTCTTAGATACTCTCAAATAATCATCGGCGCAACCAACGACAATCAGACCAGTTTCAACGCGCATCCGTTCGCGCAACTCCTCCATATCTTCTTGGCTTTTGGAGAAAATGAAGCAAAACAAAAATCAACCTTAACACAATTGAATGATGAATAATTCTTATTCATACCTTGACACATTCGAGCGTTGTCCCACAACAAAAAGGACAGGACACTGCAATTCCAACAGGCTGTCATCCGGCTCACCACGTCGACCTTCTGCTGTCAAAAGCGAGAAACCAATGGCAATCACACTGAGCACAGACTCGACTCGGGCCACTTGCAAGGCCAAAGCGGCACCAGCTCTAAAACCCACCAGTACAATATTGCGACCCGGATGGTCAGCACGCACGTCCTGTATTGTGCCTTTTGTCACGGAAAACAGCTGATCCAGACAGCTTGTCATTGTCATGCGATGACCTGCAGAACCTGCAACGATAAACAATGATAGACAAGTCTTTTAGTAAAACTTTTGTCATTGCCGAGGTTTCAGGATTTATTCAATCTCTTCTTCAGGGAGAAAATACAAACGTAATTGTGTTCCTGAAGAAAGCGATGAGTATTCCCGAAATTTTGGCCATCTGAATATGTGGAGTGAACCAGATAAAAGGAAGGTTCCGGTTCAGATGACCCAACACGTCTATTTTGCCTAAAATTATGTGCAGTACCTAAGAGATCAGTGCAAAAAACCTGTCAGATTGAGTAATTATACAGGTAATACCACCAAAAATTATAGTGCAGTAGCTTCATTAAAAAAAAATACTATTTTCACCTCGAATTTCCGGTTAATATGACAGGCTTGTGCGCCACCACGCAGCTGCACTGTTAACTATAATGGCGTGTTATCGATATTTCATTGGTTATTTATTTATTTATATTCTTTCTTAGCCAAATCTATCAAAATATATTTCTAATAAGTCAGCTGAACCTCCACCTAAAGGAAGACACATGTATATGGATGTTGGGGGATCTTACACTGGGAAGTAAAACTGGACAAACACTGACCGAAATTCGTCGGCACTGTCACCACTGTCGCCAAATTAGCTAGCAACTTTAGCCATTTCTGCATGGATCTAGTACCACCGCTGCCAGAAGTACTGCCACCATTCATCATAGGGGCTGAGGGTACAACGACAAACACCGGATTGCCGGGTAGTTTCTTTGGCTTAGTGTCTTGCATATTGACGGGCATAGGGTCCCAGGTGCGTTCGAGCAATGGCTGGAGGTTGACATTGTTCAATGCACCCATGCGCAGTGTGGAATTGGGGCCGTACATCATCTTCTCCACAAACATTGGTAACTTGGCTTTCAAAGTCTGGAATAATTTCCATTAAGATGAATTGCATATATACTGCAGTAAATTTATTTTGTTTATTACCTGCAATATGTCCAAGTAAAGGGCCAAATAGTGAGGTCCTAGATGGTCGATCATCAACAGGTGTAACCACTGAGTTATTTTTGGTTCCCAAGCTACAGTTGATAGTAAACGTCTCACCCTTTGTACCGCTTTATCGATCACAGTTCTTCGCATTATCGGTTCATTGGTATTGTCAGTTTGTGATAATTTAGCTAGGTTCAAGTTGTTCAATATATTTACCATGCTATTGAAAACGCGATGCTGAGCCGGAGACCAATGTATCCTAACAAAGTTTTTCATTACTCATCTAAAGATATACAATAATTATTGTTAACAAACAACGTACTTGCTAATATTCGCATCCCAGTCTTCTTCGCCTTTATCTGTCCTAGATGAGAATGCATATTTCTCGCATTCATCCATAACATTCCTAACTTTACTCCAATCCGGAGCAGCGGCATCAGTAACAGTTTCAATATCGATTTCATCATCGACGTGATTAATTGTTCGACTTTTGATACTACTTTTCTGCTTAGGTCCAAATAGGATTTTAGCAGGCCTTAAAAAATTCGCATCCGGTCTCCAATTCCACGGCCTAGCATAGCAATGATCTGTTGATATTGTGTAATTTTCTCTATCGTATGAATTTGTTGCATGTGAGGGATACATATATTTTGAGTATTCTTCGACAACCATGGTTCTGTTGGGGAAATTACAAATCGGTGAGGTAAATTCAAAGTCGTCTTCTATGTGGTGTGGCTTCAACGATTGATTATTCACTTTGTTTATCTAAAACATGAACACGTAATAAAAGACAACGATTCAAAGTAAACTTACATTCTCAACAGAGTCTAGAGATCTAATTAATTCATCGATTCTTACTTCTTCATCAACTCCTAGTGGTTCGTTAAACATCCCATGGATTTTTGAAAGGAATTAGAAGCAAAACTGTATGGAATAAACAACATTTGTGTACGATAAATATTGCAAATTAAACAATAAAACATCTCGAATTTACAGAAACATCTAGGCCTTGACTTGTCAATTGTCAATCTTGTCATTCAGTCATTCTTGTCAATTTTTCAGAGTTGATTATCTGTGAATATTGACGTTGAAGGAGGTATATTGAATTTCGAACGAAAACCATTCATAATTATCATCATTATCAGTATTTTGTGATATTTTCTCATTTTGGAACAAATAATAATAATAATTGATCAACTGATTCTAAAATATCACAAATTGAGCATCACAGATCATAACCAGAGCAGAGACAACCATGGTTGTCTCTGACCACAGCATAAGAAATTACCTATGCCACAGATCAACTTTAATCTGTGTCGTAAGTCGTAACTCATAACATTGATAGAATAAATTTTATAAATGTAGGCAACACGAAAATGGCATAAATGCTTCTGGATTGCCTAACACCAAGCCCAAACCACGCCATATTTTCCTATGCCGTGCCTAAACTATTGTTAAATATGCATGAATAGAATTTTTCTGAGAGTAACAAAATTCTTTTACCTATGCTTTGATAAGACTATGTATTTTCAAGGAGGAGATTTTCAACTTTTCAATCCTGGAATGGAAAGATAACAGAAGCTTATCCCATAATAAGCTGCATATTATACAGTTTTCACTAACTTGCTTATATTTCGATTCCTACGCGGTTTCCAAGGAAAAGTTTCATATAATAAATACAAGTTATCAATATAAATAATTCAAAATTGCATACCTACTAAATAATAATAAATATTTTTTATAAAAAAATGGACTGGACTTATTAGTTGGTACTCGTAATTCTATTGGTAGTGGTAATTTTGAAGTTGTGCAGTTGTAACTGGATTGAGAACTTTTGACACCAACTTTAAAAGTAAATTAAAAATGTTACGAATAATTAGGAAAAAAGGTAATTTTTCGGAATATGAGAGTATTACATCCCCAAAAATCAGTTACAAAATTAAATCTTTAGAGCCGTTTTTTATATAGATGTTTGAACATAAATAGATGAGTACCTATGTACATATACCTATTCAAGAATTGTTTGATTGATATAGGTAACCCAGATACAACTTATATATGAATCTGGTTAAGTATAGGTACGTTATATACATATATCTCCATCATACAAGTTCCAGAGTCCTGATCAAGGGAATTTATCTATGGTCCTGATAGCTCATCTTCATCTCACCTGTTGACAGGGAAGAGGGTGGTTTCACTTGATTGACGTCACACATTGGCGGGAAGCTGGTCGTAGTCATGGAAACCGAACTCAAGGTTGACGTTGCCGTGTGCGCCGTAAATCCTGCCGTGTTCCTCCGACTGCATTCGCAAAGGAAACTGGGACAGGAAAAAAAACTAATGTATTCAGCTCCAATGTAAAGCTACATGATATATGTTTAGTTTTGTTTGTCTTCAGTGTAAGTGGTGAAATTCTATTTTGCTGCATTATCGAGCTCTAGATGGAGAATGAGTTATTTTTTATATTTATGTAAGTACGAGTAGCAGCAACCTGATGCATCGACGATCCGGATAACCTGTTGAAGCTCCTCATGCTTGATTTTGGCAACGTTGCAACGTTATCCCGGTGCTGTGTGGAACCGCATCCCAACTAGGTATATAGCGTCTGGATAGGATGACGACGGGAGAATGGGAATACGTGGACCACCACCAATTCACCAGCCAGCAGCAGCAGCAGTTTTCCTCAGCTGCCTTTGGCGTGCGGATATCAAGGGTGGCTGGCACTGGTGTTGGTGAAAATATGTTTGTGCGAAAGTCACGGCACGTGAGAAATAAGAAATTTATGATTTTTATATGTAGATGACCGGTAAAAAAGTAGTGTAAGATAGAACAATATTACAAAATCATATAATAAGGTAGAAACTGGGAAAATTGATTATGTTTCTTAAAAAATACATTTTTGTTATTGATTGTTATAATAAGCCAACATATTCATCAACAAACTGTACCGAAATAGTTATTATATTTTCATACCTTATGAATGTATTCTGCTGATAACTACCTGTTTAGTTTTGTCGAATGCAATTTAGTATTTGATAAAAAATCACCTCGTTTGCTTTAAGAATGTTTATAATAACCATTTACCTGCATTGAAAAAAATACATAAAATTGTGCGACGAATGATTTCAATATTTTTGAATAACATTGTTTTAAAATATCATGATTTTAATTCCTTCTATCGTATATGTAGAAATTAGTTAGTAGGTCAATTGTTATGTTCTCGATAATTTTTTATCAAACACAGGAAGTTCTTTCTTTTTTTATGAGAGATTACTTGATGCTTAGTTGTTTTTTAAAACATTGATATACAGTGCTGTCCATAGATAAGTATGGAATAAAATCACTTTTAGCGTTATTATGTATTTGTTACAAAAAAACCGAAACAGGTCGAATTTTAATCGTAATTTGACAGTTGAATTTCGAAATTGATTTTCATTCTCTGTTCAAATGTTCAAAATGACCACCATTCACTTCTTGACAATAAGCAAAGCGATCTTGGAATTCTGGTACGTTTTTTAGGACCTCAGAGGTTATGTTGTTAATTTATTCCGTTGTTATCCTAACTTTTTAATCTGAAATATTGTCTGGTCCATTGAAATATACTTTTGATTTTAAATAACCCAATAAGAAGTAATCTAGAGGATTCAAATCGGGGGATCTGGGCGGCCATTCCATCGTTCCACGTCTTCTAATCCACCTATTAGGAAACACTTCCTTCAAATTATCTCTAACAATACGTGTGTGATGCGGTGGAGCTCCGTCTTGTTGACACCAAATTTATGTATCTACTTCATTTGGATGATTAACATAAGGAAAAAGTCTTTTTATTGTTGCCAGTAAAAAGTTCATCAAAAAATCTAGATAAACCAATAATTTTGTTGTTAATTATACCAACCCAAACGTTTACTTTTTTGGAATATTCTGTGTGAGTCTCACATATCCAATGAGGATTTACTCTGCACCAATATCTACAGGTTTGTCTATTAATAGTTCTATTTAAATGAAAAGTAGCTTCATCGGAAAACCAATAGAATTAATATTATTTTGTATTTTTCAGTGCAACAACTGATAACGTCGCTCCAATTTTTTGTAAAAAATATTTATTTCTCATTTTTGAGTGTAACATTAGTGATGAAAATTGTTGAACGTTCACTAATACCCAAAAAGTTAGAGGTAGGTTTAGCTTGTACTAGCGAAAATACGCATATCACATATTTCAGACTTTACCATTGCGAAACTCGGAAACCGTAACTCTTTTGAAAAAATGTTTCCAGATATGGTCCCCTTTCTAATTTTCAAATCTCGAATTTTCGATTTTCAGAAAAATTTGCCCCTTCCACATAGCTGAAACACATATTTCAGACTGTAGCGCGGAAACGTATGATTATTTTTAAAAATGTCCAATTTAAACATTTCCGGATATGGAATTTTCGTTAATTATGTCGTCTCGGATTTTCAATTTTCGAGAAAAATTGCCCCCTCCACCTTCTTTGGGGGTGGTTTTTGGAGGGAAGGAGATTTTGGATTTGATTTTCCTGAATATGGGACCATTTCTCAACTCTCCTCTTTCAAATAAAACAAAAATCGTCTAAATCGGAGTAGGTTTACTATGCAAAACACGCGAACAGCCATAAAAAATAAAAAAAGCAATCTTACAACCGAATTGTATAGCTTCTCCTTTTTTTGAAGTCGGTCAAAAATAACAGTAGCTTACTAGATTGACAAAATGTTGTACGAGAATTCCAAGATCGCCTTGCTTATTATCAAGAAGTGAATGGTGATCATTTTGAACATTTAGAATTTTTGAAGGGGTGCTTATAATTCAGAATTATATAAGAAGAGGGTAATATTTTCATAATATACTATAAATTGTCAAATTAACATGTATATTTCGCATGGTCTATAATTCTGTTTATAGACAATGTATATTCAGTGGCGTAGCTTGGAAGACAAGGGCCCTGGTGCATAGGGAAAGAATCGGGCCTTCCTCCCCTCTTTCCGCGTAGTTTGAACTTATATTGGCCTTCAAAATTATTGATAGGAATAAGGATAGGAAACAGTGAGTTGAACTTATCCCTAGTAGGCTAAATCCATACATCGTCTCTATTAGAATCTCCATGTGTTTAATAGAAGAATAAGGGAATAAATATATATATAAAAAACATTTTTAACAGAATTCCCCGTCCAATTCACAATCTCTTGCGCGCTTTAATTTTTGCGAAAAACGTTGTTTATTTTTTCTGAGATTAGAGGCCCCCTGAGCTCCGGGGCCATGGTGCACTGCCCCACCTGTCCCTATGATAGCTACGCCACTGTGTATATTTCGAGCGAGTATTTTCTTGCCGCTTTCGCATTAGCCAAACGCAGCAATTTTCATGCAAGAGCGGCAAAAATGTACTTTCTCCTCGTAATATACAGGGTGATTCATTGGGAAATGGGCATACGGTATGGGTAGATAGGGGTCACGTAGCCGGTTCTAAAAAATCTATATTTAATGGGTCTCCGATTCCTTATAACCAAGATACAGGGTGATTTATCCATTATGTCCGTTTTTTCATTTTTACTCATAACTTCCGAACCCCAGCGAATATTTTTTTCATATTCACAGCAAATACTCTTCATCCTATATGTTACCAAATGTCAAACAAATAAAAATAAAAATCCAGGTACGGACTTGGAAAAAATCCAAAAAATTGAAACACTTCAAAACAACACCCGGTTTTCAGTTAGAGCTTGTTGAAAACTTTTGAGCTCATTCCAGGGCAATAGTCATAGAGAATTTTTACATCAAAACTTTCCAAATAGATAGATAGCAGAGGTAGACCTCATAAATGGCCTGCAAGGGGACCTGATTTTAACCCAGTCGTCGACTATAGCGTTTGTGGTTATTTAAAATTGAAAGTTTATGCAATTGAAATAGATTTGATATAAGACCTTTTGCAGAGAATCGAACAGGCGTGCAAGGAATTGAAAAATAATCCGGATATGATTAGAAGATCAATAATTAGAAATCTAACAAAAAGAGCACATAAATATAGTGAGCAAAATCGTGGACACTTTGAGCATCAGTTCTAGTTAAGTTTTCTTGGAATATTTCATTTGAAAGTTTTCAATCCTATTTAAATAGTTTTTATTACTTTCGGTTTTTGTATCAATGGACTCCGCAGCGATTTCTCAGGCCCCATACGGTCTAGAGACTTGAAATTTCGAATTCGTACTTAGATCGCAGACATCTCGCCGCCTGTTAAGCTCCAAGTGTGATCCAATATTGGTAATTATAATTATCTCATTCAATCTCATTCAACCAAGATCATTATAATGTCGACATGGAACGACAATAGGATCAGTCACTGGAATTACGCACGAGCATGGAGCGTATATACACGTCTCGTTCTCTGGAATATAGGTACTTTCTGGAAGATCGTCTATGGTTATGTCGCAATTGTCAGACGTCAGACGTTATTGTTAATTTAAAGTTTAATTTTGTGTTGTGTTAGACAAACAGTAATTTGTTATGGAATTGCTGTTGCTGGCAAACACATATACATAATACATAAGTATAGTTAAAATCGAGAAAAGGATAGCAATAGTAGGTACTCATCGGTACGGTTTAAATCTTAAATGCCCAATAAAAACTATTTTTAATTTTTTTCAAAAATTTCACTTGTTTTATTTTCACTTAATAACATATTACTGATTTAGTGTTTCTTAAAATAAAGTTATACTTTTTTGGAATCATTTTATTGTTTGTTTGAAATTCAGCATAATAAAAAAATATTTGTATAACACATACAGAGTTTTTGTTACATAATCTTTACAATTAGCATTTTTTCCTAAATCCGGACCTGTCGACTAATGTTACAACAAGGGCTGGGATCCAAACATTAGGAGATTATCAAATGGTTGATGATTTGGTCGATTTGATTTGAAAGATTACATTTTATCGCAGAAAATGACTTCAATTTTGTACCACCCGTTCAGAGAAAACATGAAATTTGACTCAAATTAACAAAGTAATAAAATTGAATGCGGAAGTACCAAACACATTAGGTCCGACATATTTTTTCTGCTCTTTCCAGATCTGCTAACTAGCTTCCAACATTTTGATATACAGGGTGTTGTTTTGAAGTGATTCAATTTTTTCGATTTTTTCCAAGTCCGTACCTGGATTTTTATTTTAATTTCTTTGGTATTCGGTACCATATAGGATGAAGAGTATTTACTGTGAATATGAAAAACATATACGCTGGAGTTCGAAAGTTATGAGTAAATGAAAGAATGGACATAATGGATAAATCACCCTGTATCTTAGTTATAAGGAATCCGAGACCCAATAAATAGATGTTTTTTAGAACCAGCTACGTGACCCCTAACTACCCTTACCGTATGCCCATTTCCCAATGAATCACCCTGTATATACAATATATTATTTCAATATTTTAAAGAAAAATATTTTGTAAGAAGAAGATTGGGGGCCAAACATAATACTACGACTAGAAGATATGACCACGCACATCTCCAATAACGTCAGTCTATGACATGCAGTGTTGCTATTTAATTTAATTTAATTTAAGGAATTTTTTTTCAAATCATAATCATTTGAGCTATTAATTATTTAAATTTTTTGTTACTTTCCATTCCATTCTATTTATATGATAATAAAGAATAATATAAAATTAAACTTATTTACCTTTTCTTAATCAAAATTGTGGATACAATATTAATTTCCAAATTTTTTTTCTTGAATTAAAATTACCTACATAATATTAATTCTTAAATTTCTATTCTTATATTAGAATAATATATATATCAGAATTATGTATATAAGTTTAAATCGTGAATTTCTATTCATGAATTAAAATTAAGTATGTAGCTAAATAATTTTAATTCAAGAATAAATATTTGCGATTTAAACTTATGTACATAATGAAAATACGGCAACACTGCGAATAAGTATTTGCACTAGCTAGTTGAGTTAGCTACTTTCTAATAGATGGCGTCATAATCTTAATCAAGAACTTCAAATCAAAATAATTGTGGGTTGAATAACGTATTCCTATCGTTGTTTGTGAATATTCCCGCCAGTTTTCTGCTTTATTAATTTATTTAGGTTCAAGTTTATCAATTGTTATAAGAATGAGACATTGTTAATACAGGTAATTGCCTAAACCTACAATTTCGAAATAGATTTTGATTTTCTTCAAGAAATAGAGAGTATCAAACGAATCCATTACCAAAGATTGACATTTCATTGACGTTTCAAAAAAAAGATTGATTCAGTTAGAACAAATATTTTTTACAAAAAATTGGAAAGAAGTTCTCAGTTGGTGCACTGAAAAATAAAAAAATAATATTAATTCTATTGGTCATTTCTCTTTTGAATTTTAAGTAGATGATTTATTTTTATTTCTATTCAATGCTATTAAGTAGCAAAACGGCGTGCTGTATCAGTCCGTGACAAAACGTCAGGGATAACCATAAAACGCATGTTTCGAACGATATTCTCATATTATTATGTTCACGCTTGCAATTTGGGTTGCGGTAATTCAAGTTTTTCTGTACCTAATACATAATTTCTTTATAAGATCTGTGCAACATAATGCCCATACTTCATGAAGGAATAATAAACCATAATCTAGCGAAGAAATATAAATTTAATTTGCCAGAAAACACTAATATTTATGTTCGATTCTCCCGTTTATGTCGCAGCGGTCTTCAAAGCGTTCACCACTTATTTCTCGTAGTATCATGGGGGCCAAATGTAGCTCAGTATTATTAATAATCAAATTAGCTCCATCTTAGCACTGCCAAAGCCGACTGCAACAAAAATCTTACAAGCCAAATATAACTATCTACAAGAAAAAAATACTTACTTGAACATACCTAGCATATCGACATCAAATAAAAAAATATCACTGTGATAAATAGACTGTTGTTGAGAGTACTATTCACTACGTTAAAATTATATATCTATAAAACTCTAAATGGATGTTGGGTAATGTTAGAGAGAACTCTACAGCATTTCCTCCATCATAAAATCAACGGCTATGAAATTATCTCCATCTTCTACTACTGCTACTGCTTCCGGTTGTGCATCACCATCATCAAAGTGTTCCCTTGGAAGAGAATCGCCATGTTGAAAGAAGATGATAGAACAACAACAACAACAACAACTACACGATTGGCACCACCAACTTCACCAGTACCAACACCTTGCTGTAATGATCCGGGTTGTTCACATGCTGTACTTGCAGCAGCCACCCTGGAGGCATGCCATCTATCGGACAAGGAACGAGAGATCATTCTAGGTGTCTTGGGCAGAGATGAACTCATCAGGAGGGAGCAGGAAGTTAAAGTTTTGTAAGTATGCAAAATAATTATTTTTGATGTCTTTTGATTTTATGTTAAAGAATTGCGTTGTAGAATAGACCACAAACGTGTGAAAAAAATCAAAGTACTATACATTTATTGCAAAAAATGCGGTTTAAAAATGCCTATTTGAATTCTCGCGCGAAAACGAACCGTCAGTAGTTCCGATGACGTCACTCATGTCTTTCACATATTTCCTCCTTATAACTTATGATAACAAATTGTTTGAGGTTATACTTGTGAAATGGTAAACATCGTTTCGTTACGAAATTAATTGTATTTTATAATAAAATGGAAGCTGGGTTCATAAGAGCAGACTCCAAGAATTTACCAAAAGTTAGTGTTGACATGGTTGTACGTTTTTTGTTGTTGAAATTGCAGAATTTTCAAGTGCAGAAATGAAAGGGACTAAATTATTACGATGTGTACAAATCAAAGTTAAATTGTATGTTTCATCCAGCAGATACTACAATAAATAGCATAGGTACATTTCAGTTCAACATAAGGAAATCTTATCGCAATCGGCTATGTCCAAATCAAAAAAGAGATGGGGAAATGTGTAAAGTAAAATGTCGAATTACAATGTACGTTCATACATATTTAATGTTATTGGAGATGTTTTACGATACATTATATCGACTCGCTTAGATGAACAAGTTCAATAAGTAGGTAGGTAACTACATATTTGCGTTTGCTATAACTCGAAAAGCGTAACTCTTTAATCGGAAAAATCGGAGTACGTTTACTATATACAGCGTGCGCACATACAAAAAAAAAGCGCACTGTCGAATTGTATACCACCAACGTTTGGGAAGTCGGTTCGTCAAATGGGGGCATTGGGAATTTCTCACGAATCACATCATAAATTTTACGATAAGGTCCGAACTTTTTATCGCAGTTTTATTTTAGTTGGAGATTAGGTTCTTCACATTGTTCATTTTATTAAGGAGGGTAGGTACCGATATATATATATATATATATATATATATATATATATATATATATATATATATATATATATATATATATATATATATATATATATATATATATATATATATATATATATATATATATATATATATATATATATATATATATATATATATATATATATATATATATATATATATATATATATATATATATATATTTACATCCTGACAGGTATAAGTCCTCCATGCGTGGCGCAGCAATAGGTCTTCTCCCAGATGCACTGTGAATATATTCTTTTTCTCTCATGTATATTAACTATTAGGCCGTCAATATGTTATATCAAGCATAAAATATCTCCTGAAATTTTTGAAGTTCTGTGTAATTTTAGATATCAAACTCGTCCTTATATTTCACATTTAAATAATCCTCCTGGTGTATATGGAATAAATGTAATTAGATCTATGGGTCTTCTGGTAATACCCGCTTGATATGTTCTCCAGTGGATCAGTTAACCGGTCGCGTTGCCACATCAATAACTTACGAAGATTTCCCCATTTTCTTAACTCTATTTTATTATCGTTCTTCCATAAACTTACTCTCACGACGTGTCTACGAATGTAGGTACCTACCGTTTGATACGTATTTCTATTAGATTTTATAGTGTTTATAAGAAGGTGGATAGAACAATAGAATAGCAGGTGAGTAATAATATTTCTTTACAAATTGACTTTATTTACTTATATAAGATTAGATCATTTCAAAAGTAGTGATAAATGTAGTATTCATGAAAAAAATTTCGTTAGGTTTGGCGCCATATTTCTTAAATGGTTGGAACGATTCATAAGCAACGTGAAGCCGATGAATTGAAGCAAGAGCGGATAAAAAAATATTTATTTCTTCTATTTTCCATTCTTCCATTTTATTTAGGTCCAAACATTCAGGTGAAGTTAGTGATCTATTTCTTAACGTTTTAGAGCTAGACTTTAAATAGAAAAAATAAAAGTTGCATTTGAAGTTACACTAAAATAGTAGTTATTGCCAGTAATATAAAGAACTTATAATTAGTATTGGAACATTCAAAATAATATCTCTTCTTTGATAGAATATATTCAAAGTTAATAGTGAGTCACGTACAAAATACATTTTTATTTGGATTAGCGGCGCATTCTAGAATGATTGACGATATTTTGCCATAATTAAATATTCTACATAATTGAGTTGTTCTGATATCAACCAATATGCTTATTGTCTGAAGAAGGGAAGATAAACGATATTTCTGGGTATATCTTTTGTCATTTTGTAAGTTTTAACCATGTCTGTCAATAAACTAAATACTAAATACTCACTTTTATGGGTATTAGAATACACTTGTTTTACAGAGTAATCTTTTTTCTCCTTTCTTGTGACTTTATTTGGACACAAACTAAAAAAATCAAATGTAAAATAATTTTTATTGATTTGGTTATTTTCGGTGAAAATGGTTCTTTGAATCTACTCAAATTTAATAAGTGTTCAAGAGAAATACCCATATGTAACAACAACTTGGAATCTAGATGTTCTTCATAGTATGGGTGGTATTTTTGGATATTATATAATGGGTCCAGAGTTTTTTGAGGAAACAGTGAACAATGAAGATTCGCAAGACTCTAGAAACTCAGTTTCATGTGTGCCATAGAATCTGAAAATATGTCTTAACTAGAGTCTGATAGGAATTATTTACCTATCATCTAAACGAGCTCAATGCTTATGTCATGAGGGTAAAAATCTAGTCTAGCGGTTTTTAAAATAAAAAATCAATTTTTACTTCCCTCAATAAGGGAAGTATTGTATGCAGGTAAAAAATCGACCTCGAGATTTTTGCTGATATTTACGTTTTGGGGTTCCTAGATCACGAAAATCATGGTATCTCAAGTCCGTCGATCTGTCTGTGTGTCTATAGTCTGTCTGTAGTCTGTTGGCGTTGTAGCTCAATAACGGCTTAACCTAACGCAATGTAAGGGTTTTCGTTAATCATATATACAGGGTGTCCAAAACATTAAGTGTCAATATAAGAACAGTAGAAGCGACGAGGTTGTTTCCATCTCGAAGCGGGGTGGTTTGTCTAGGGAAGTCATAGGTAAAGGCTTTTACCAGTTTTTTTATTATGTGTGAATCATAAATATTTTCAATTTGGCCAAGCGATAATTATTAGTAATAGAATACAATCTCTGGACCAACTTCACAATCTTTATAACTCTTACATTATGTTGTTTTATTATTTTTAGTGCGTTATCTCAGGATGTCGGTCCTAGTCTTTTTTAACTTAGGTATAGGTATATCAAACGCTGACTATGGTTTGATGTAAAATACATGTTAAAAGTCTTTATTTATCTGCTGATATCAATAGGTTTCTAATCGTTCAAGAATTCTCAATTAAATTTTTTGATTGCTTCATACTTTTAAATAAAAGTAGTTCTAATGTCAGTTTAAATCGTTTCAGCCGTTTAGGTACAATGTCTATCATAACTATATTTGAATAATGAAAGATATTCATTTCAGGGTTTATTCGTCTCAAAATGAGTGAACCATTCAGATTTCCATCGGAATACGTAAGCAAATTAGGTATTTAATTATTCTGGTCTCACAAATCAGATTTGATTTTTTTAGTATGATGTTACCTTGGCGAACTCAAAAATTGAAAAAGATAGGTGGTTTTGTAACAGTCAGCTTCAGCCATCTCAAAATGTGAGTATTTACTTCATTTCATCTCTAATGCTATACATATTCTTCATTTTGTCCAGTATGTAAAGCACAATGAAGGTTACAAACAAGATCCCCATATTTCATCCTCTCCAGATTCAGATCCATCAAGTAAATTCCTGGTTGTGGATGACAGTATTCAAAATCAAAACAGTAATGGAGTAAGTGTTAGTCTCACTGAAATATAGCATTGTGCAAGTGTTTTCATTATTACAGAAAATTTCACTCTCTGATCAAGATTCTTCATTGACAATTAATTCCAACGAAGATCCAGAGTATGTTCCCAATCTTTCTGATGTTGCTTCGGTTAGTACTAATTTTATTATACTACTTCCAGAACAAATAGAGGCCATAGGTCATTATTAAGAAATGTTTGTTTAGTGTACAGGGTGGTCCGAATTATAAAGGCGAAACTTTAACAGCATATTCAGCAGATAAAAATAATTATAAAAGTTCATATAAACTTATCTCCAAAAACGCTTGGTTTTGGAGATACGGGGTGTTGAAATATTGGGGAAAAAAACGTTTTTTCTTATTTTCAAAAAAAATCTTTTAAATTTTGCTTTCAAACTTAGTAGGATTATTGCCACTTAAAAACCAATGTAGAGCATGATAAATACTTGTTTTTGTTTTACCAGTGGCGTTCGTCAGACCGTTTTAAGTATTTTAAATAATAAAATGTACGCCAATGGTTTATCGCAATTCTGTTAATAAATTTACATATATTGATCAATTCTAAAAATGTAGTCTTTTCGCTAAAACGAACCGTTCTCGGGAAAATATAATTATTTTAAATAATAAAAAAAATCTCCCATGGTTTATAGCAAACCTCAGATATTAGGTGCACATGCAAACAAAAATATTATTTTCTCGAGAACGGTTCGTTTTAGCGAAAAGACTATAGAGACCATTTTTGTTTAGAATTGATCAGTATATCTAAATTTATTATCAAAATTGCGATAAAACATTAGCGTACCATTTTTTATTATTTAAAATAGTAAACACCAACGCCACTGGTAAAACAAAAACAAGTGTTTATCATGGTATAAATTTGTTTTTAATTGGCAATAATACCTACTAAGTTTGAAAGCGAAATCTAGAAGAGTTTCTCTAAAATTGAGAAAAAAAGGATTTTTTCACAATATCTCAACACCCCGTATCTCCAAAACAAAGCGTTTTTGGAGATAAGTTTATATGAACTTTTTTAATTATTGTTATCTGCTGAATACGCTGTTAAAGTTTCTCCATTCGGACCACCCTGTATACTTTATTTCCATTTGATGTAACTAACGAGACCTACCTGTGTTTGGTTTGCGCAGTAAGAAATGATCCCATAATTTTGTAAATATCTGATTCACCAAATTCAAGGAAGGTCTCAAAAAATTATGGCTGTGATGGATTGATTTTCTGAATAGATCATTTTTTACATTTAATTTGAATCATTTATTTCCTATAATTATTTGACAAGTTAGGTACCATTTGAGTAATTTCTCACATCAATTGATAGTTTTTATATTATATTAAATAGAATATCAATCAAATATAAAGCTAATTCTTTATTTTTTAGGAAATATCATCGAGTTCCCCTCTAATATTATGTACGCCGCCTGACAGTCCTTTAATAGAATCACCGGTGCTAACAGAAATAAATAAAGATAACTCAAAAGTAAAAACCTATGTGACTGCTTCATGCTCAAAGTCAAAATCGAACAAAATGGTTTTTTGCTACTATTGTGAGATGGAAGTACAAAATTTTCCTAGGCATCTAACACGTAATCACAAATCTGAAATAGATGTTCAAAAAATATTATCTTTTCCACAAACAAGTAAAGATAGAAAAAAGTTAATTTTTGCTTTAAGGAAGAAAGGAAATTATCTCAGAAGCAACATCGATTCAAATAAACCAGTACGAAGAGGAGATGCTGATACAAACTATCTGCCTTGTATACACTGTCTAGGATATTATTCATCCAAGAATCTTTGGCGACATCGAAAATTTTGCGAGGCTAATCCGCATAAGGGTGAATCTACAAAAAATTCGATGTCTGAAGCACAAAATTTTCTGCTTGGCAAAATGAGAATCGACCCTCAACTAAAAAATGATGTTTTTCCTAGAATGAGAGCTGATCAAATCTCTCTTGTTGCAAAGAAAGACACGCTTATATGCACCTTTGCGTCTAGATATTTAAAAATTCATAGAGAGAAGCATTTCATTCTTGTGGCTTCAAGAAAAATGAGAGAGCTAGCAAGGCTCCTTATAGAAGTAAAGAAACTGAATCCTGATATTACAAGCCTTTATGAGGCCTTAAAACCGAACAATTATGATACTCTAGTCTGTGCAACAAAAGCAGTTTCTAAATATGACTATGAAACCAAATCATATCAAGCTCCAACCTATGCATTAAATATGGGTACTTTAATAAAGCAGTGTTGTGATATAGCCTTAATTCAGACTCTTAAAAAATCAAGTGAGATATCAACAATTTACTCGGCGAACCAGGAAGCAGATCTTAAAACTCTAATACAGTTGATTAGTGGTAACTGGAAATTTGACGTTTCTAGTCAAGCTGCAAATGATCTCAATATGCTAAAATGGAATAAGGTTACTTTAGTGCCGCTGGCCAATGATTTAAAATTACTAAAAGATTGTCTCCTTAAGAAAGCAAATAATGCACTATCGCAACTTAAAGAAAATGACTTAGATGAGAAATCGTACAGCATTTTGATGGAAACCATATATTGTAGGATTATACTGCTAAACCGGCGAAGGCCAGGGGAGTTACAGAGACTTTGCGTTGATACTTACACATCCATAATTGCTAATAAAAATCCTCAAGGATACGAAGAATTCAACGAAGTTATCTCAGAAACTGAGAAGATTTTAATGAATTCCTTCAAACGTATTGTAATACGAGGAAAAAGAGGTCGTGGAGTCCCTATACTATTGAGTAGGGATGTTCAAGATCACTTGAATGTTATAATACAACATAGAGATAAAATTTTGAAAAAACCTAGTGACTATCTTTTCGCAAATCCCGGATCAAGCGAACCGATCGTTGGATATAAAGTTTTACGGAAATATGCTACACTGAGTGGTGCGAAGAACCCAGATGCACTAACGTGTACCCGGCTGCGGAAGCATCTAGCAACACTGACTCAATTATTCAGTATGACTGAGAATGATATGGAGCAACTAGCCTCTTTTATGGGTCACACCTTGAGTATCCATAGAAAGTCTTATCGACTTCCTGATGATATTTACCAGACATCCAGAATTTCTAAGTTACTTATATTGATGGAAAAGGGAGAAGCTGGAAATTTCAAGGGCAAATCTCTAGACGAAATCGATCTTAATATGGAAGACAATTTATTGGAAAACATTGAAGATGAATCAAGAGAAATAGAGAATGAAGAAGCAGAGACACCATTTGAAGTTCAGAATAAGATTCCAAAGGACATATCCCTACCTGGTAATATTTCAGGAAACTTAGAAAAGCCTAAAAAGAGAAATTTGGTTCCCTGGACAAGCAATCAAAAAAAAATTGTTATCTCTTATTTCAAGAATCATATTAAAAATAGACGTCCTCCGAAAAAAGCTGAGTGCGAGGATCTCATTTCCAAAAATGTTGAATTGTTGAAAACAAAGAACTGGTTGAAAATTAAGGTTTTTGTCCAAAATCAATATTCAAAAAAGTAGCTTTTATATAGCCCTGTAAAGTTTCCATGCAAGGATGAACTTTTTCCATACAAAAGCAATATTTGGAAGTAGTTTTTTAATATTTTTCTTAGAATTCTTTGTTTTTTTTGTTATGATATGAATAAAGATTTTATTTTAAATTCATTAGTATTTTCTTTCTCCACTGCCTATTATTTCTCTGATTCTCTGATCTTTATTTTTATTCACATGTACTTTATCACTAAAATTTTTTAGACTCAAGAACGTTCAGTTGAAGAGTTTTGAAATAATTTAAAATATAATTTTCCCGATGTTACTCTCTCTTGTGATGAGTCTAAACTCTACCATTCATAATATGACCAATATTCATTACACATATAAGAAATAGCGTACACTGTTGCCGATTTGATGGAAGAATCAAAACATGCAAGTTAGCTAGCGTATACGTTGGAAGACTTATCCACTGGGATTTCGATATAGAATATACAAGGCCGAAAATATACACGCGACAGTGGCTCTCGTCACATCTGCGTCAGATGCTTGAACTGAAATAACCATATAATCGAAAATCCGGTCAGAAGTCCTCCAACTCAAATTTGTAGGGAAGAATCATTACTTAGTTATGTTTCATTTAACAGGCGTTGCGTTAGCTCCTCCGTATATGGAGGAGCTAACGGTGCCGGAGGACCTATTCAATGTAACTGGTCTATTAGAGGAGGATTTATCCAATGTGGTATGTATATATATATATATATATATATATATATATATATATATATATATATATATATATATATATATATATATATATATATATATATATATATAGCTTCTCCTGACTTAGCGATGACTGAATTTAATGTTTTTGGCTATAAAATATACAAAAAAACAATAACTTCAGCAAAAGGGGATACCCATTTCATCATAACATTGGTTAGGCCTCTATAATATTATAAATAATGCAACATAAATATGGCATTATTTGGAGCCACTTGGTTGAGTACGCAATAAAGGGCTAATGGAATTATTAATTAACCATTTAGAGCATGTAGATGTATTTATGGAATTTATGTTCAAAATGGTGGAATAACAACAGATAATAGGTATGTGTAAAGAGAATAGAGTTCATAGATTGGCCTATTACCTAATTTATTTATTATTATTACTATTACTATAATCATTATGGACAATTAGAAGATGATTTTGTGAATAAATATTTTTTAGAAAAAAATGGACCAACTTTATTAGTTGTTGCACTGAAAAATACAAAATAATATTAATTCTATTGGTGCTGGTTCTTTTGGAGTTGGTGCCTACAACAACAAACTACAACGGCACAACTTCAAAATTACCAGCACCAATAGAATTAATATTATTTTGTATTTTTCAGTGCAACAACTGATAAAGTCGGTCCAATTTTTTGTAAAAATATGTATTTCACATTTTTGAGTGTAACATTAGTCATGAAAATTGTTGAACGTTCACTAATACCCAAAAAGTTAGGTGCAGCTGGTTCTTGTTATTTATTATTCAGAGATCTCAAAACATCGCGGCGCAAATATAGACCTAATATATAAATTGAAAATAATGGGTCCTAGTACAATTATCTGGGGTACTCCAGTCTTAATGGTATGAGTGTCACTTATAGTGTTCCGTGTTCTTACTTCTTGTTCTCTGTCTAGATAATTTTTAAGGAGCTCTAATACTGTTCCCCTTACTCCATTCTAGAACTGAAGAGTTTACTCTTACTCTATGGTAAAGAGTCATTAGGATTGCCTACCGAAAATGCATGGCAGTAATGCCGAGTTCATGCAGATAACATAAAACTATGAAGTGGTGGAGTTGTAGAAGCATCGACTTCAAAAGTACCAGCCATAAAATTATGTTTATTTTGAATTTTACAGTGCATCTGATAAAAGTCAGTCCTTTTTCTTGTAAGAAAAAATATTTCTTCCCTGCTTTTTATGTAAATTTTAACTTGTCTTCAATCAGACGATTTGTTTGAGGAGAGGAAAATCGTGTAAGGAGTCTGCATTTGGGTATACATACCAGATTTTTTCTACATTCTCGATTATAGAACCGCAAAAATAATGTGATCTGACATGGGTGGTGGTATTTTTATGTGCAAGAATAAAGAGAGAAATTGCCGCAGCAACCCCTATGCTTGTTAATAAGTGCACCACTACTTTATTTTTATCGTAAAAATCAATTTTCTATAACATCAAAAATGTGAATGCTATGTGTGTACTTTAATAAATTTTCCTCTGCCACGTGAGCTTATTTAGTTTGTTGCAAGTTTAACCAGCTGTGTGTCTCCATCTATGTACGTAATTCAATCAAGCGTGGCACGTGAACACTCACTCTGGTGGACACTTCACGCAGAAAATGGGATATACAGTGCGTCCATAAAGTAGTAACCGCATTAATTCATTATTACCTAAATAAGCAACAATATTAGAAATTCCCGAAACAGGTTGACTTTTGATTTTAATTTACTATTTTTTCAAATTATAATCTAATATACAGGGTGAACCACCTTCGTGTGATGACGTCATCACCATTTTTTTTTACTGGAACACCTCATTATTTTTCAAATTTCCGGGTTTCCCGTTTTATGAGCTAATTCCCAAAATGTATACACCTTGCTTCAAATTGACACAGGGTGGGTGAAAATACAAAACTTTCAAGTTATTTACGAAATATTAAATAAAAGAATAAACGTAATAGTACGCACATTAAATGAAATTAAGTAGTTATGAAATCACTGTGATACACTACCAGAAACAAACAAAAGAAAATGTACAAGTAAATATTCAAATCGTTCTCCATTCTTCTCTAAAGCCCGCTGCAGACGGAGTATGTTTTGCTGCATGATTGCTTGTTTGTTTTGCTGCACGGTCCGATAAATTTTGCCGCGCATGGTGTGTTGATGGCTCCCATGCTTGTGTTGGCTTCACACGATGCAGGCCATCATGTATGTGAAATGACAGTACAGAAAAATATGACTGTGACAAATGATACAAAATATTGAACATTCTAATCAAGCTCTATTTCTAATCATTGTTACAACAGAGAAAATGACCCAACAATCAAAAATAACATGTTATTATGTACAAAGTAACTTTTGAGTACGACTCGACTAGTTCCGAGTGCTCCGACAAGGCACGATGTGTGAAAACAATCACCGAAAATAGCACCGGTTCTATCATCAAATCATGCACGAACGAGTTCAAGCAACCAACTGTGCACGCGATGTCATTTTCTTACACGGAAGCATGCACAGCACCAAGCCTAGCTCCCATCAAGGAAACATGCAGCAAAACATACTCCGTCTGCAGCGGGCTTTACATTCTGTAGCATAGCGAGTGTTATATTCTGCATTTCTTGCCTAATACGGTATTTTAGCTGACACGGATATTTCCAGGTCTGTTAGTTTCCACTTTAGATTTTAAATAACCCCATAAAAAGAAGTCTAATGGGCTTAGATCAGGTGATCTAGCGGGCCATTTCACTGTTTCCCCCTTATTCCTATCCACTGTAGTGGAAATGTTCTGTTCGAGCACAGTTACAGCGTAATTTGATGGTGCACCATCCTGTTGAAACCAGATTCTGCAACTGCACAACTTCAAAAGTAACAGCACCAATAGAATTAATATTATTTTATACTTGTCAGTGCACTAACTGATAACTTCTGTCCATTTTTTTGTAAAAAAATATTTATATAAAAAATGTTGCGCTAATAAGAGCTGTTAGATGCGCAATGTTAAGAGTTATACGAGATGTTTTTTTAAATATTTTATCAAAGTAGTCGTATAACAACAATACGTAATTTCATTTAATGTTGATAGTATTACGTTTATTCTTTTATTTAATATTTTTAAATATCTGTATTACTGAATGTTAATTCGATACACCCAGAATAATTTATAAAACATGTTTTACTCAAAAGTAATAATTCTTTAAAAAATAACAATAAAAAATATATCAAAATCTCTAAACAGTTTGGGTAAATATTATCCTACTACATATACATAATTAAAAAATTAAAAACCTGAACAAACAAATGTAACTCACCTTACTTAACTACCTTGAAAAAAATCAGTAATACTTCGTCGATTGCTCGAAAGTTTACGTAGGTCAAATCCATAGACATCTGAATACCTAGACCACGCATAGCCTCTTTCAGAGCGATCCAACATCTCAAGACCATTATTCTGCTAGTCCATAATGGTTCGTGTACGACTGATACGATTAACAAATTTGCCAAACTTATTATTTTTCATGGCAACTTATTTATAGAGTAATAATCAAAGATATTCATACGTAATTGAAAGGTGGTCGTTGAAATAGTTATTACTGATTTTTCAGAAACACCTGCAGATTAAATTATGTACCAAATAACAACACAAAATAAAATTTTTCATTTGTGAAATAAGGGGATCATCAGTCGATATCGATCGATTGAGTTAAGTGCGGCAACACAGGAAAATATAATTTAGGCGTCCGTATGAATTCGTCAGCTTTTGTCGCTAGTCGGAATATTGTTGTTCGTTGTTCCCTTCATAATTTGAGTGCTGCTACTACGTTTTACGCATTTATACGCTTCTACACAGGTACATTGTTGCCAAAATTTCCTATAGGAAAATTTTGTCTCTCTCTTACACATGGAAAATACCAAAACAGATCGCCTTTGGATGCATGTTATGAATGAAATGCTTGGTCTAGGTGTACAGATGTCTATGGTCAAATCCGTATAAAACAAACAACTCTTCTGACGCCGTAACTAACTATAAATATAAAATATTGTTAATTCTATAAATGCACAAATTCAAAAGTATTAGTGCCAATGGAATTTATATACTTGGTATTTTTCAGTGCACCAGTGAATTTGTTGTTCTATTTTTAGTAGAATGTATTTCAGTGGTGCTTTTTTAATTAAGTACACCAAAGCTCATGTGTTTGGTCTATTGACCTTCACTGATACAAATACACTTCAAAAGCTTCCACCTAGCACCTATATTATATAGTGTGCTGAACTTTGATATAAATTTATACGCCCTATTGATGTATACTAACTTTCCAAACTTTGATAAATCACCCATATAGGTAACTTCTCTGTATGTATATTTCCATACGCGAACACATTATATGTGGACTTTGTTGACTTACCCCCACGTGGTTACAAGGGATTTTTGTTGGGGATGCAGTCATTTTTGACCGACTTCCCAAACAGAGGAGGTAAACAATTCGACTGGTATGTCTGCGTGTTTTTTTTATATATATGTAAAGGTGAAACTCACATTTCCTTAGACAAAAAGTCTGAGTGAACATGTTTCACTTTTATGACTTTTTGACATACAGACTTTTCTATTTATGTCTGATATCTTATAATCTTTATAATAGGTAGGATATAGATCGTCAATAGCTTTAATTTCCGATTCCTGTTTATAGGTAAGATATTAAATTGTACTATGTTGATAAACTTTGTAAATATATATATATATATATATATATATATATATATATATATATATATATATAAACTTGTGAACCAAATGTTTTTTGGACTAACTTATAGACATATAAGAGGTCGCAGTTTTGAAGGTATCAAGTTCAAATTTGCTACAAAAATCAATCTCAAATATCTCGGTCGAGTTCGTTATTGGGCAATATCGGGTAAGTAGTTTCAAAATGGCGACCATTCAAACATTTAAAAAAATTATCAAAAAAGAGCCGTAGTGTAAATATCATCAAAAATAATTTTAGGTTATAGATATAATCAGTACCTACAACTTTTGTTCAAAGCAATTTTTCATAAAATACACAGGTAAAAAAATAAAAATTAATAAAGAAAAATAACAAATATTGATAAAACATGAACACTCAATATAAATTTGATGTAATTGTACATTTTCTGGAGATCTTACTATAGACCCTGATTAAAAAATATATAGTATATTTATTGAAAAGAAATAGGCGAAAATAAAAATTCTGCCTTGAAGTGGAACTCGAACCCTGTCTGCTTTATACTCAACAGCCAAAACGAAAACCTCTATCCGCAAGGCTATGACACATACGACAATTTTATGTAATAACATGTAGGTATACCAATGAAAAGGTTGTTCAAATTTCACTTCAATGAATTTTGAAAAATTTACCTTTCCGCTGACTACAGGCCATCGGGATTTTTTTAATTGCTTTTAATAGAGTTTGACGAGTATTAAAAACTGGGACATGCGTCGGACCAGACGTTGGAAGTTATACTTCTTTGGCTATTCGCACATACCCACTGACACACACACAGAAAGGATATATAAATGAAATATAAGAAATTTTATTCAATATATTTGTCATCAATATATTATTATGGTTGACTTCATTATTATACAATAAACCTATATATTATTATCATTATCAGTAAGTTCTTCTCAATCTTGTAATCACACACAGACAGACAGACAGCTGAAAATCAATCCCGTAGGAGGTATTACCCTTACGTATTTGTGTACGAAGTTTGGTGTTAATCGGTTAAGTATTTTCCGAGTTATAGTGTTGACAGACAGACAGACACGATGATCAAAACAATAACTACCTACCTCAAAAAAATTCGGTAGTTAATAAGGAAATATAATATATAATTTAATTATTAAAGATTTCCCTAAAAGCCCTGAACGAAACAAAAAAGTATACGAAAACCTATAATCGACGATTTTTCTCACTTTTAGCGTGACGCGGTTTCTCGACCAACACACCATCCCAACAAACCCAAAGAAGTATAACTTCAAAAAAATGTATAAGGTTTACTACATATTTTTGTCGAAATAACAAAAAATACATACGTGCCTATATCAATCGCAATCACCCGGTAGACCTACCTCATGCTATATTGATTATCAATGAAAATTTAATTAATCAAAATATCTCAGCGCCGAACAGCTTTTTTTTGCTCGGTTGATTCCATCACGCTTGAACAACCACTATTATTTTATTATTATTATTGGCTTTGTTATGAATATTACATTGTCCATAACAAAGACAATTTCAATATCCTACCAATGGAGGCGTTCGAAATCTAGAAAACAGTTGCTGATCACCTCAACACCTGACAAAAACATATGCGCCCTATCACTATACCCAAAATCTTGGCAGTTACCAGTCATTTTTGACCGACTTATAACAAATATTGATAAAACATGAACACTCAATATAAATTTGATGTAATTGTACATTTTCTGGAGATCTTAATATAGACCCTGATTAAAAAAATATATAGTATATTTATTGAAATGAAATAGACAAAAAAAAATCTGCCTTGAAGTGGACTCGAACCCTGTCTGCTTTATATTCAACAGCCAAAACAAAAACCTCTAACCGCAAGGCTATGGCAATTTTATTTAATAACATGTAGGTATACCAATGAAAAGGTTGTTAAAATTTCAATTCAATGAATTTTGAAAAATTTACCTTTCCGCTGACTACAGGCCATCGGGATTTTTTTATTTAGGTTTTTTTGAAATAATTCAGAAATCGTTTCCGGATAAAATATAGTGATATAAATACGTATTTTTTAACAGAAATATACTTTTTTTAGTTTATCCAGTGGCGTAGGTATGGGTATGTCTTGCTATATTTTTAATCAAAAAAGTAGAACGCCATTGTTTTTCGCAAGTTTAAAAATTATTGATAGTAATTTAATTTTAAACAAAAAAAGGTTTTTTGTTTTTTGCCGTAGAACTTATCATTTTAAAGAAAATAATTAAAAACTAGTACATGGATTTCGGCAATTTGAGTAAATTTTTTATATCAAAACAAATAAGTAACTGTCATTAACAAGTAATAAGTGCTATTTTGTCGACTAATTAGTTTGGTTATTTCCATTTGTCAGAAGCAATATTTCAGTTAAGAAAATGGTAAATTATTCGAATTCTGAAAAGGCCGATATGCATTTTGTTTACGGTCTTGCTGATGGTAATGTTTAACGACTCCAGCGTATTTACCACGAAAAATGTCCATTCCCGGTAGTAGAACGTTTATAAATATTCACCAGCGCCTGTCTGAATATGGAAGTTTCAAAGCAGCTCGTCCTAGGGAATAACTCTTTTAAGTGTTAGAACATCGGCGAATAAAGAGGCTATTTTACAAAATCAAAAATGATCCAGAAACTAGTACCAGAAACATTTTCGGGCATTTAAATATGTTTCACGTAATATTATGGAAAATTAAAAAAAATATTTATTGTATCCTTACCATATTCAAAGAGTTCAGGCACTCCTACCATGATATTTTCCACCCCGCAATAAATTTTCTCGATGGTATCTTCAAAAATCTTTTGAAAATCATCATTTTGAAAGACAAGTTCTCTTTACTGATGAAGCGAGAAAAAAAGACTTACTTACCTATATCTACGCCAGTGGTTTAATAGAAGAAATAGTTTTGTTGAAAATATACGCATTTATATCACAATATTTTATACGGGAATTTAATCTAATATAGCAAACGGTTTTGTAATTATTTCAAAAAAAACCTAAATACAAATAAAACTTTACAGCCCTGTATATCGGCAACCAAGCTTCTGAGGACATACCTTTATATGAACTTTTCGACTCAAATTATCCCAAGAATCACCCATTAAAATAAGTATTTGACATTAATTATCACCCTGTATATGTAAGTGACTGCTAAACTATTTTATGACCAACGAAACACTCGAAAATTTTAAATAAATATCTCCTACATTAAATAGGACCGACTTTATTAGTTTTATAACATTAATTCAAATGTTGCTGGTATTTTTTTATATTTAATCTTCCATCAGCCTATAACTGCACTACTTTAAAAAAGTACAAGTCCCAGTGGAATTAATATTATTTTGTATTTTTCAGTGCACCAACTATTAAAGTCTTATTAAGTATTGACCATTATAAAAAAATTGTATTTTCAGTGACTCAAAATATTTACCTGTTATAGATATTTTTCGCTTTATTGATTATTGAACCTTTTTCCCCACACTTTGTGATTATTTAACCGATTTTTAATCTTTATACACTTAGAGTTAAACCTGATCAGGAGCATCACTTGAGGTTCGTAATCATAATCCAAACGCTTTCATCGCCAGCTTGCATTACGGATCTCAATCCTATTGAACACATTTTCATGATAAGTGGAAAAGACGTTAGGGGGCAAGAACATCCGCATCATCCACAATAAGAGAATTGATAATGTTGTTTTAATGCCTATAAGACCACCAAAAATGAATTATTTATTTGCACATGGTAGAAAATTATTACTTATTCAAATGTGTGGAACTAATTTAGCACATACGTAGATTTACAAATGCATAAACAGTACCTATTGCTGTCTGCGGAACTCGTTGGGACTCGGCAACTTTGGCACCGAGTACGAGTACCGAAGTACCGAGCCCCGAGCCTAGCTGGAGAACGGAACGTGCAATGAGTAAAGCGCACGCGCGTCACCGTCTCCTCAATCCTCCACCTTGAGAAAAGACGTTGGCAACGTTGCCGATGCACTGTATTATATTTGAATTATTTATTATTATAATGATTGCAAATTGCCAAACAGGTAAACGAACACGCCATCATCTAGAGGATATTTTGAAGTAGTATAGCAGATAGAAAACTTTTGGTGCCAACTTCAAAAGCACCAGCACCAGTAGAATTAATAATATTTTCAGTGCAGAAGCTGATAAAGTCATTCTTTCTGGTTTTTGTATAAATTTTTTTTCAGATTTCAAACTCGGAAACTGTATATTTTTAAATGTCCAATTTGAATAATGACGTCTTAAAGTTTCGATTTTGACACCATTTCTCAACATTATGAAACGCGAAAACATTAAAATGCCTCAATCGAATTGTATAACTCGTCTATTTGGAAGTCGGTCAAAAATGCGCCTCAACAAATAAAAAATCGACGGTTTATCGAGTCTGTTCCATACATGAAGAGATGATAAAGTGAGAACAACCCCTAAAGAACGAAAAGTGTTATTTACTATGCAAAAGCTGAGAAAGTTTTTGTGAAAATATTTCTGACAGGATCAAGGCTTGTTCATTATTTTTGAGATATAGATATTTTGCTAAACATCGGAAAAACCAATAGCTCTAAATTCTTTTTAATAAACCGAATGTATGAATATATTATTATTTGCCATCGTCTATACATTAAAAATAATAATTTCTTGTGGAATATTTGTGCAAACCTTTCTATTTATCAGATCTTCTTTGGCTTAGCTGCTGGGAAATAGGAGCAAAATGACGTCATTCAAGAAAATATGACACAATATTCAAAACTTGTCTAGAAATTAGCTAAATCAATGGCAGTTTGTTTTTATCTATCATGAAAAGCTCTTAAAACTCGTGCCTTGTTGCAAATACTGATCCTATTCTCAAACACAATGATACGCTGTTATTTGATTGTTATCTTGATTTTTCATATTAATGAATAAAGTTGGCAACAATGCCGTCCGGTTCCTAAGAAATCCACCAAGAAACCAATCACCAGGACACCGTCACACCGCCGCCGATGTTGTTTTGTTAAGTCAAATAATCTTTGTGGTGCCGGCTGACTGTGGTGACTGTCTTGTTATTAGTGTTTCTTGTCTTGTCCATTTTTCTTTACAAAAGGCCGTTATTTCCAACAACAAGAAAATGTGACACTAGTGGTGTACAGTGTAAAAATAAATAGTTAGAATCAAGTACGCATGTCATTTGTTTCTGCTTTGTAAAATAAGAAGAAACCAACAACAACATCATCCAAAGGAAGGTTCGTCTTCTTATCTACCGTCAAGATTCCCGTATCAACACACGATCCTGCTAATCCAGGCTGCGAAACTGGCATCTATTAAAGGTGATGTGAATAAAATACCTAATATGACATTTGATATTAGTCATTCACAATTCAAAATTGTAGAACGTGTTATTTTTATCCAAGTCAAGGTTCCTTCAATATACATAGTTTTTACATCTTTCACGCTAGTCTGTTCCTAATGTATATCTTATAATATCTACCTAATTGATTGTTTTCACAGACATATCATAAAAAATATAATACAATTAATTAAATTGATATTATAGCTTATAGCTTAAATTAATCATATGGTATTAATAGGAATACGACGGAGTATTAGTATATATACCTAATAGGTGTACTTACTTTCTGTCTTGACGTTACTGTAAAGTCATAAAGGTTAATAAACTCTTTCTTCTCTGTTGTCTTGGACAGTTTCAACCAGATGCATAACGGCTAGCCTAAAGGAAGGAAGTTGTGAATAATGTTGTTTGTTTTAATTGTGCAATGGTTCTTTTCTTTTCGCCTAAGATTCACTCACCTATTCTTATTAAAAATCTTGCAGTTTATATAGGTACCTACAATAATAATTTTCGTTGTTGATCTGAAAATATATGCTCAAATATTATAAACAAAAGTTTATCGACCTTATTACACCTGTATCCGGGTAGAATGTTCGGGTTACTGGGGGGGAAATGATCGCTCAATTTTGCTAGGTATATCGAATTGGTGATTTTTGTTTTGGCCTTTTTAACTGGTGTATTCGAATCTTCTTCAGATCATTTCTAAATAAATATCTCTTTCGCCTATCGGACGCAGTTTTTTTAAATGTTTGAAAAAACATTTTAAAAATGTAGTTATTCATCTTTTTGACCGACTTTCCAAATGGAGGAGGTAAACAATTCGACTGTCTGCTTTTTTATGTGCGCTCGCGTTTTTCGTATTAGTAAATGTGTTCAAGTTTTGTTCGTATTTTTTTCTTTGGAAAGAAAAGTACCATGAAATGAAATACTCAAACATGTGAAATACTTTTTTTTTTGCAAAAAATAGCAACGACTTTACTAGCTGGTGCACTGAAAAATACAAAATAATACCTATTAATTCTATTGGTGCTGGTATTTTTCAAGTTGGCGCCAAATTATTAGAATTAATTAAATAATACATGAATGTAACCTATAGTGGGGTCCTGGGCTCTTCGAAATGTTCGCTGACGCCTTGTTTCAATCATTAAATAATTGGATTTATTGTGGAAGATCAGATAAATAAAAACCAATTAAAAGTGACAATTCAATCTAATCTTTTCGAGTAGTTGATCTAGTCACAAGAACTGTTGTTGTGGTTGAATGAGTAAAATGATTGTAGAAAAAAGAAGACGCTCCCATTCCATGATATATTTTTTTAAAATTCTTCCACGACTTGATAAAAAAGAAGGTGATTATCTATGAATAAGCCTTTGTTTTCCGTACTAAATCTCAGCCGGTTTTTGAATACTTTTTATTTACTTTATATATACAGGGTGTTTCAGAATAAGATGCTAATCTTTAAGTGGGTGAATCCTCTGGTGATTTTAAAAGTTCAAATAAACTTACGTCCTAAACTTTATGCATGCTTCAGGTCTTCTTATAGAGTCTCTAGGTGGCCACAATTGTGTTCCTCCGCGCCCTATCGAGCGATTAATATAATGTTGATTTAAAACTTCTCCTTGTACCTGAAGACTAAAATGGGCTGGTGCACCATCGTGCATGTACCACATACGGGTTAAAATAGACACGTCTTATATCTGGCAAATTTGGTAAACTCTGTTCAAGAATCTGATGACAAGTATTTCCGTTCAATCTACCTGCTAGATAATAAGGTCGAACTCATACATTTAGGGAAAATTGCTCTTGGTAGTAGGATTTCATCATGGCATGTGGGTTTTCTTCAGCCCAGAAATGATGATAATGATGGACATTTCTTATGGAGTTCCTGGAAAAAATAGTTTCGTCAGGGAGGACAATCCTGGAATTAGATTGAGGATTTTCGGCTATCATTTGAAGAAACAAGTGGCAAAAATTAATTCTTAATAGAAAATCCCGAAGAAGTAAGGCCTGGATCCGTTGAAAATGATAAGGATATAACAAATAATCATGAAGAATTCTTCAGACTAGAACTAGATTATGCGTAATATTTAAAACGCTCTCAATTTTTCTGGTACTCTTTTCAGTCTTTTGGTCAGTGACCTAGAAACAGAGATAGACGGAACTGTAAACAATAAATTGGGTTGATATCATCCCTGCTTCAGCCACTCCCCATCGTGTAACGACATTTCCCCCCTAACCAAATTTTAATTGGGTACTTGTGAAGTTCGTGCCAAAAGTTATCAACTAACTAACTGCAACTGCACAACTTCAAAAGTAACAGCACCAATAGAATTAATATTATTTTGTATTTTTCAGTGGAACAACTAATAAAGTCGGTACATTTTTTTGTAAAAAATATTTTGATACATAGTGTTTTATATTTAGAGTCCTGAGACGGTAAAAAAATATGTTACCCATCTTAGACAACCTAAAAGATTGGAAGTTTTCCTATTCTTTAGTCAACTGACTGGGACTACATGAGTATTTCTCTAATTTGTATTTTGCTCAATGACGATTGTGTGTGTGTTCATTTCTAATCTAATAAAATGTAATTATTGATATCGGTTATGACTCCCACGCCGTAACTATCGAGTACGATTATGTAGTCAGTTATTATATAAAACAAGTTAAATTAAAATTTAACTGGTTTTGCATATAATATATAATAAGTTTAATATAGAAACGTGAAACTCAAGACTTTATGTATGTACTTATGTATAAATAATAGTCCGGTCAATAAGAACATGTTTTAGAATGAATCCTGACATTTCCAAATCGTAAAATAGATTTCTTACCTGTTTAAAAGGTTATGTCACATGCAACATGCAATGTTCGAAATATTTCACATAAATAAACTAAAAACATAACCTAAAAACATGACAAGTGGCGTATACTTACGTCAATAATGAATGGATTTGACAATTCTGTAACACTGGACTATATTCAAACTGATAAATTTCGAAAACAAACTTGGATTATCTTATGCGTTTGTTGAAAAGGTCACTGAAAAGGTATCAGGTACAATTAGAAGTGGTTGGATCAGTAGTAGCTTTTTGACCGACTTCCAAATAAGGAGGCCGGTATACAAGACAGTTGTATGTTTTTTTTTGGTATTTTTTGATGATTTTTGATACATTGGAAAGAGCAGAGTTGAGAAATGGTTCCATATTTAGAAAAACTTAGATCCGAAATCTACTTCTCACCAAAAATCGTCCCCGAAGAGGGTGGAGGAGGATATTTTTCTGGAAAATCGAAAATCTGAGACAGTGGAATTAAAGATGAGACCATACCCGGAAACATTTAATTTGAATATTTTTTCAAAAGAATCACGGTTTTCGAGTTACAGCAGTGGTAAAGTCTGAAATATGTGTATTTCCGCCGCAATGTTTTGAGATCTTTGAATAATAACCAGTACAAGCAATATAAGTACTATCTTCTTTGGTATTAGTGAACGTTCAATGATTTTTATGACTAGTTTTACATTCAAATGTGTATTTTTTGGATCGACATTATTAGTTGGCGCAATGAAAAATAGAAAATATTATCAATAGAATTGGTGCTGGTACTTCTGAAGTTGGTGTAATTATCGTAGATAGAAGACTGTTGACACCAACTTCAAAAGTATCAGCACCTGTAGAAATAATATTATTTTGTATTTTTCATTGCACCAACTCGTCGGTACAATTTTTGTTAAAAAATATTTATTAAAAAATATTTATCGCTAACACTAATGCTAAAAGCCTCCAATAATTTCAACCAATTAAATCAAATTATAATTACTTATAGGAAATTATCAATAATTTTACCAAAAAAAATGCCAATTTAGTGTATGTCCCACAAAACAGAACCAAGTATAATTTAGATCACCTTTAAAAGTTAATTTGCTTTACCTAATACAAAAATCGTCAAACATGGAAAGTCATTTTAAGATATCATGTGGGTTAACTGGTATAGTAATAACTATCTTGAGTGACATTTAATTGTGTTTCTTTTGTTTTGTCTGTGCAGCTAATAATGATAAATATTTAAAAGCAAGGTCATATTTTATGAGCCAGTTTCTTGAAAGAAAAAAAAATCAAAATTATATTATAATGTATTTTTGACCGACGAACCCAAACGGAGAAGGTATATAATTTGACTTTATGTCTACATTTTTTATCACGCTTTTTGCATATTAAAAGTGCTCCGATTTTGATGATTTTTGTTTTCAGCTGAGAGAGAAGTATTGAGAATTGGTCCCACTGAAAAAATCAATATTAGATATACCTTTTCCCTCAAAAACTTCTCCCAAAAGGTTTGGAGGGCGCAATTTTTCTCGAAAATCAAAAATCTGAGACAACAGAATTAATGATAGGACAATATCCGGAAACGTTTAAATTTACCTTTTTTCAAAATAGTTACGGTTTTCGAGTTATAGCGATGTTAAAATCTCAAATATGTGGATGGGGCAATTTCTTTCGAAACTTGAAAATCTGAGGCAACCAAATTAAAGACCAGATTATTTGTTGCAACATTTATATTGGACATTTTTTCCATACAGTTAAGGTTTTCAAGTTACAGCGGTGGTAAAGTCTAAAATATGCGTATTTCCGCGACTGTGTTTTTAGATTTCTGAATAATAACAAGTACAAGCAAAGAATATACATGGATAATGGTATTAGACAACGTTCAACGATTTTCCTGACTAATGTTACACTCAAAAGTATGAAATAAATATTGGACCGACGTTTGTAGCTGGTGCACTGAAAAATTTAAAATAATATTAATTCTATTGGTGCTGGTACTTGTGAAGTTGGTGCCAAAAGTTTTCAATCTAACTGCAACTGCACAACTGCAAAAGTACCAGCACCAATAGAATTGATATTATTTTGTATTTGTCAGTGCACCAACTTATACGTCGATCCAATTTTTTGTAAAAAATATTTATTGTACACACACTTATGTCAATTATATTCAACGTGGGATTTACATGTGATAATTATCAGAGCCTACTCAAATGAAATTCAGTAGGTATCCGAAATGGAGTTAGAATTATGGTGGGCGCGTCTATATAATATGATTTATATTTTTTTTTTGCACCAAAAATTGGATCGACTTAATCAGTTGGAAAATACAAAATAATATTAATTCTTTTGGTGCTGGTACTTTCTAAGTTGTGCAATTGTTGTTAGAATACTTTTGGCAAACGAAATCGAAAATTTCAGCTAAAAGTCCTAAGAACGCCATTTCTCCCTTTGTTAATTAAAAAATATATAAATCAATTTTTGCAAACATTTGATTTCTTATGACTTTTATAGCAAATGCCGCTAATCTATATTTCTACCAATGTTTTCTTATTAAAAAAATGCATAGAGTGATGTTATAATATTATAATATTATGTTATATAGCCATAGTTGATGAAACTGAAAGTAAAAGGTATTCTAAGTAGGATTAAATAGAACGTAAAAAAATTCTTGACGATATAATAATGATTATGATCTTATCTATATCTTCCGAATAAATCTGAAAGTAAAAACAATATAAACTAGCTAGAAAGCAGGATGCATGATTTTACCATCGAAATTCCTATTTTTATTTATCAGGGTGTTATTGGCGATACATAACCCTGTTTTATGTAAGTTATATAAGTTTTAGAGGTTACGTTAACGTTAAATTGTAAACGCAAGGATGTTATAAGAAGGATAATCGATTCAGTGTGATTTTAAATAACCCTCTTAAGAAGTTATCGAGAGGAGTCGAATCGGGGGATCTAGGCGGCCATTCCATCGTTCCATATTTTCTAATTCACCTATTAGGAAAAATTATCTTCAAATTCTCTCTAACATGACGTGTGTAATGCGGTGGAGTTCCGTCTTGTTGCTACCAAATTGATTTATTTATTGCATTTGGATCATTAACATTGGGAAAAAGTCTTTTTAATGTAGACAGTAAAAAGTTCATCAAAAAACCTATATAAACCTTACCATTAAATGTGCCTTCAAGAAAATATGCGCCAATAATTTTGTTGTTAATGATATCAGCCCAAACGTTAAATTTTTTTGGAATAAATAAAATTTTCTATGCTCCAAGATCATCTAAGAATAGAAATCGACCAGGTTTTTTCAAAAAAATACATAATAACACTGGAAATGAATTTATTCCATGTGAGTATTAAGTGAATTCTAAGAGAATAAGTACCTACTTAAATAATAAGGATGGTTGACATAAATCTTAATGTCTAATATTATAAACTAATTAGATAACAATTATATTCCATACGTAGAATATAATTGTTATCTAATTAGTTTATAATATTAGTCATTAAGATTTATGTCAACCATCCTTATTATTTACGTAGGTACTTACTCTCTTAGAATTCACTTAATACTCACATTTAAAAACAAAATTTTTAGAACTTCGTTTAGCTTCAAGAAACGAAAAGAAAACATTGATATTTATATAAATGTATTGCAATAAAATAACCTGGCAACAAGGTATTTCCCTCGAAGTACAGAGCTGACTTTTTTAGTGCATTCTTTCCATTACTCCAGTTCACAATAGACTGTATTATGTAAAAAAAACTTTCCAGGAACACCCTGTAGTATGTTAGTTATCAATTTCTCTCTTTGGTAACACCCTTGACGAACCGTACTAATAAACGTACTATTATTATCTGAAAGCGAGATGGCTTACCTTGGCGCCGAATATAATATGTGTATTATATATATATATATATACTCGAAGGTCAATCAAAAGTCTGTTTCTAACGTCTCAAGTCAGAAGTTCGTTTTTAAAATGGCAATTTTCATACAATGCAAAAAAAAGCACCTTTAAGTCTTCGACTATTAGTCCGAGAGCCTGCACCAAAAATATCCTCTCAGTGACATAGTAAAGACAAATTCAAGCAGATAGATGATAATAAATAATAGTCCAAGAGCTGATTGATGACTGCAAAAAACCTGATCGATTGAATAACTAGATGAAATGGAAATGTTAGTTTTCAGAGCGACCATCAAAAAAAATGACTTTCAAAAAGGAGACGGTATAAAATTTGGTTCTGTGCTTGCTTTTATTACTATTATATTTTTATGTATTGCTGTTCGTTTGTTTTGCGAAGTAAACGTGCTCCGATTTTGATGATTTGTGATTCATTTGAAAGAAGAATGAGAAATGGTCCCATATACCGCCCTCAAAAAGGGGGAGAAGGGGTCAATTTTTCTCGAACATCAAAAGTCTGAGGCGACAGAATTAAAGATGAGACTATACCCGGAAACGTTTGAATTGAACGTTTTCAAAAAATGTGTTCCCAAACGAACTGTTGAGGACAACCGATTAAAATAGTTGTAAAATTGAAAAGTTTTGTGTTTTGGATACGTGACACTAATGTTTTTTACCTAATAAAAAAATATTTAAACTTTTTTTAAATGAATGGTTGCATAACTTGATCAGAAGATTTTTATAGTCGATGGAATTTGTTGTTATGGGCATCTATATTCAATTTCATTGGAATAAAACTAAAATTTAAGATATTTTTTTTTTAATATTTCAGACACCTGAAGGCTGAATTACAATCGCTGCGCCGCAAGGGCGCTCTAAAGCCGCGCCCACACGACGAGCCCGCCCCTGCAGCAGCAGCAGCAGTTCCTGCCATCATCCCCACGAGCATAATCACCGACTGGCCAGGCATTGGGCCGGATTCGGACAGAACGTGCGGCCGGTGCAGGATCGCATTAGGTCGTGTCATCAATCGCGGCGCCTACTGTCGCGCCTGTCGCCTCAAAGTGTGCAAAAGCTGTCGCGAGTATTCACCCAGAACCAGTGATTGGGTGTGCACTGTCTGCCACAAGCATATGTGAGTACAATAGTCCATCAATTATTCATATGATAGAACTAAGAGTAGGTAGCTGCCCGTGCGAATAAACCGCACTGTGCTTTTTTAAGGATCGATGGCAGGCAACTAATTATCTGGCTACTTTACTATACGCTACATGTAAACGGGTGAGGATTTTTAGCCAGTAAAATAGCCCTGGGTTATCATAGTTGCTAGTGAACTAACAGCAAGTGTACCTGATTTTTTTTTATTTTCCATAACAAAAGATACGAAGTCGGCAAGTGAAGTCCTTTCATTGTCGTTGTATTAAAAGATTTTTAGGTTAGGTTAGTTCATGTTTATAAGGTGTCAACGATGACAATTATGACATCTGCCAACGTGTCATTCAAGTCCACAATCTTATAATATTATAAATATTTTTACAAAAAAATTTTTTATAAGTTGATGCACTGAAAAATACAAAATAACATTTATTCTGTTGGTGCTGATAATTTTGACGTTGGAGCCAAAATTTTGTTTTAGACGTTTTATTTGCTATAATGTGACAAATTATATATTTTTTTAAATATGTACCAGAGCAGTAATTTGTGAGAAATAAACTAGAAAACTTAAACTCTGAAAGTTACGATTTTTATATTTGAAAGTTGTCTTTATAGATGATAGCTGCTTTTCTTCAAATAAATTTAAGGTCTGTATCTGTCTGTCTGTTTCAGTTTTATATTTGAAAATGACTTGTTTCTTGTTTGGAAGTTTTCTTAGCTAGTTTCTTTTTTGTCAGGGATTTTCTAATCAACTTATTTCGACTTGAGGTATAGGTGGTATATGTGATAGCATTTTCTGTACATAGACCTTTTTGTATTTCGCAGACATCCTGTATAAGTAGATTGAGAGTATTTTTGTAGAGAAAGTGCTGCTCTTTACATATAGATATATGTATGAGTATAATATGGACGACAATGGAATTGTAGGCGGTGAATTTAATATTGACGCAATTTATAAATAAATGAAATGGCTAACCTAACCTAACCTAACCTAACCTAACCTAACCTAACCAATAGCAGCAGTATCTACGAGTACAGAAGTAGGTACAACAAAAATAACAAATAATCCACACTACAAAATACACACAACGTTTTAGATAATATCAAAATGTAAAATTTGAAATATGAATGTCGCGGGGAATGGCAGGTACGTATATTTGACCGACGAAATAAACGGAGGAGGTATATACAGGGTGGGGCAGCTGGCAGTATTTGGTGGATGGTGGCTGTTCCATTAGAGATAGAGCAAGATTGTTTTTATAAAAGTTGTTCATGTTCAAAACGACTTAATTTTAAAATTATTTTCAAAGATGGCCGACTTCCGGTTATACCGGAAACTGGTCATCACTTCGTTATTTTAAATGGAACACCCTGTATTTTTATATTTTTGAATTTCTTGTGTAAAATAAAGGTCAGTTTGTTGAGCATTTGTTGGGCATAAGTATGAAGGTTTCGAAGATATTTTCAGTTTTCTGAAAAAAATGACAATTGCAGCATCATAGAAAAATAGCAATAACTTGAAAAGTATGAGAGTTTTTAAAGTGCGTATTTTTGCAATTAACCTTATTCAAAGTTGATTTAAAAGTTCTAGGACATAGGGTTGCTCTGAATTGAATTTTTGATTTTAGAAAAGTTAAATCAGAGATAATTCGATTTTTTTAAATAGCATAGTACTGAAGTAAAAATTATCACGTATTGACACTTATTTTTGATAGTTTTGGAGATATCTAAATTTTTCAATATGGCGCGGTAGTTTGGCGTTGAAACAAGTGAAAAACAAATGAATCAATGGTAGACTTGGTTTTTATTTTCGGTGAATGCTACAGGAATTGTTTATTGGCTTCAAGGGTTAATCAAGAAAAAAATTCGGACAGAAGACATTCGCAAGAAAGCAGGTTTAGAGTGTTAGGAAGATTTCTTAAAACGGGAACTGTGAAATACTTAACAAGTAATTTGTTTACAGCAACTGTTCAAAGTGGCCACCTGCGTTCTACGAACAAGAAGGAATTTGTCCAAAAACTGCATGTCCTCACGAGTCGTAGGCGGTACTTTATAAATCTCACTTTTCACATAACACCACAATAAAAAGTCTATTGTGTTTAAATCAGGGGATCTTGGCGGCCAAGCAATTGGTCCTCCATCCATCCTATCCATCGTTGATTCAAAAATTCTCGCAGAATGATGTTGAAATGGACAGGTGCTCCATCCATTTGCTGCCACAGGTTTTGTCGGATTATCAAAGGGATATCCTCCAACACTTCAATTAAATTGTTGTCCACGAAATTAAATTTTTCGACTTCCCCATACATTTAAACACCTCCTAACTTGTAAAAGAAATGTTTATTTGTTTTCTCACAAACTTAACGTGAACCACTCTGTATTTTATACTTTCGCTGGATAATGTTGTACATAATGGCATTCTTAATCTCGCAACAGAATACAGATTTGAAACGTGACCCATTTATCATAGACATTTATTTTTTTGTTGTTGTCGAATGTTCTCCAAGTTTGCAGGCGCTAACATCTCTCTTTCTCTATTTTTTTTACCAAGCTTGAAACAATTAACTTAATCGCTCAATTATTTTGAAGAAAACAAATCTCTCTCATGACATTAACATGTATAAAAAGTTATCGAAAGAGATTATAATACAAATATTGCGTCCATGAAAGCTGCAGAAACATATTTTATTCTTAATGTTATTTTTGACCGACTTCTCAGTTTGTTCATTGGTAAGAGGAATACTAAGAGAGGGTCCAATATTGAACTTCTCAAAATTCAATATGACCTTTCACAAATATACAGGGTGGTCCGAATTGTAATGAAGAAACTTCAACAGCGTATTCAGCAGATAAAAATAATTGAAAATGTTCATATTATCTCCAAAAACGCATCGTTTTGGAGATACGGCGTGTTGATAAATATTGCGAAAAAAATAGTTTTTTTCTTATTTTTAAAGAAAGTCATCTAGATTTAGCTTTCAAACTTAGTAGGTATTATGGCCACTTAAAAACAAATGTATAGCATGATAAACACTTGTTTTTGTTTTTTCCAGTGGCGTTCGTGATGACGTTTTAATTAATTAAATAATAAAAAATAGATATATTGATCAATTCTAAACAAAAATGGCCTCTTTAGTCTTTTCTCTAAAACGAACCGTTCTCGAGAAAAAAATAATTTTTCTTTATATGTGCACCTAATTTCGCGCTATTTCAATTCGTTTTTATTTACATCACATTTGGTGAGCATGCAAACAAAAATAATTTTTTCTCGAAAACGGTTCGTTTTAGCGAAAAGACTAAAGAGACCATTTTTGTTTAGAATTGATCTGGATATCTAAATTTGTTAAGAAAATTGCGATAAACCATTGGTGTACAACTTTTTTTATTATTTAAATTAATTAAAACGGTCTCACGAACGCCACTGGTAGAACAAAAACAAGTGTTTATCATACTATAAATTTGTTTTTAAGTGGCAATAATACCTACTAAGTTTGAAAGCAAACGTTTTATTTTTTAAATAAGAAAAACCGATTTTTTCGCCCTATTTCAACACCCCGTATCTCCAAAACGAAGCGTTTTTGGAGATAAGTTTATATGAACTTTTTCAATTATTTTTAACTGCTGAATACGCTGTTGAAGTTTCTCCATTATAATTCGGACCACCCTGTATACCAATTTAAACCAATTTGTGTCTCCTATAATCTATTACATAATACAATATATATAAAAAATACATAAATAATTTTTCCTATGTTCTATACAATCTATATACACTAGAGCTATCTAGAAAAAAAACATCCTGAGTGTGCCTTGAATTAATATAATGTATTTGCTTGAGTCAGATAATAAGCTGTCAGAAACAAATGTGAGTTACATAATAGTTGCGTTCAGAAAATATTGTGGTATCCGTTCAGACAACTTGAACGACTCCACTGTCATAAGGAATGATTTTTTTGATTCGCCAATCTTAAAATGAACTGAAGTGGATTAAAATAAACAAAATAAGATTTTTTCGACTGACTTTTAACAATTTGTCTCGATTTATTTATATTTAAAAGCTTTCACAAAACTTCCAAGAGTTTTTGACGGGGTACTGAAATTAATTGAGAATTGAGAGAGTCAAGTCAGTAAGAGAATTCAATTAAATTATTAAATGTTTTTTGAATTATTAAAATATAAGTTCTAAAACCTTTGAACAGGCATCTAGACATTTCCAATATTTATTATAATCCTAACACAAGTCGAGGTTTGAGCTTTTTTTGCTCAATCAAATATTCCTACTCTTAAAAGTTAATACTGAGGTACCGAGATTCACTCGGTAAATAAAGCCAATTGTAGAAAACATTTATACATACTTAATTTTTCTAAGTAATTTAGTAAATGTGAAAAAGAATAACCTTTTAATAAATTGTACGATTCAACGAATTCTTCTCTATGATATTTTCCACCTGTTTTTATCTTAGATATTTGTTTCTTAAAGAGTAATCAATTATCATAAGTGATATGAATGAACCCATTTTGTAGTTTATGACTATGATTCTATTACTTGAAGGATACGTTGACAACGTTGGGGTCGACGTCGACAACTATAAGCTGATAGTTGTTATTAATAAATAAAAAATATATACACCAAATAATTGCCATAAAAGAGCAACTACAATTTTCCATCGAATTCCTCAGAGCCATTTTGATTCAAACAAAGACATAACCTCTAATTCCATGGCAGAATGGGGAAAGATTATTTTTTCTATCAATTGTTATTATTTATTATTAACCTATCGATACTGTATAACTGTCAGTGGTGGAGCAAGTATTAAAACCATCTGCCAGAAAACTTTGCGGGCACATGTCTTGGAATAATGTCGGTTCCGGTTTGCATGCCACAATTCTTGTTTCATCTTCGTTTCGTATCTGATGACTTTTCGGGCACAATGAATTGATGTCGGCCAAACAGGATGAAGATTTGCAGAAACTGTGCGGTGAAAATGGTTTTATCTGTAACAGAAACAAGTTATTTTCAGATTTCTAAGATGACAGTGCTTTTCAAAGCAGATAAATTCGAGTCTTTTTTGTAGTCAGTTTTTTTCCTTCACTGTAAAAGTTGACGTTTTTGTAAATAAATATTTCTAACTTCAAAGCGGCTGGACGAATTTGAACTAAGTTAGTGTCATTGAAGAGAGCTTTTCTTGAGTAAACAAATCTAACTCACTCTTTGTGATTGTAAATTATTATGTTGCCACTAGAGGGCATTATTTGATATTAGGACATAAATTGCGATATTTCTCAAAAAAAATTAAATCTTTTGATATTAGTTTTTTGCCATAATAGAAAAGATAATTGAGGCTAAAATATCGGGGAACGAAAATTTATTGAGAAAATTCAATGGATTTTCAAGTTTTTGTGAAGGGCGCAATTTCTTTCGAAAACTGAAAATCTGAGGCAGCCAAATTAAAGACCAGATTATTTGTAGCAACATTTATATTGAACATTTTTTCCATAGAGTTACGGTTTTCGAGTTACAGCGGTGGTAAAGCCTAAAATATGCGTATTTCCGCGGCGGTGTTTTTAGATTTCTGGATAATAACAAGTACACGCAAAGAATATTCATGGGTAATGGTATAAGTGAACATTCAACGATTTTCGTGACTAATGTTACACTCAAAAGTGCGAAATAAATTAAACACTTGATCAAAATCTATTGAATTTTCCCAGTAAATTTTCATTCTCCGATATTTTAGGTTAGGTGTAAAATATTGATACGGCTATTTTTCTTCTTTATTGCAGCAAAAACGTGGACAATTGCAACGAAATCGAATTATACATTGCTCTATATGATTTGGCATTGGTCGATTTACGCTCTCCGCTTCAGGCTAATATTGTTAAAATCAGTTGAGCCAAACCAACGAAATTCCAGTTCAGAATTTAGCCTCTTTTTTTTGTAATACATCTAATATTATTTTGTACTCATCTGAGTCGTTTTTATTTAATTAGTTTCTTATTGCTGTCGCCAAGTTGAAATAGAAAATGCGTTGATTATATATCCATAACGAAAAAAAAACATTGCCGGATCGAAAGTTATTAGTTTATTAACTAATTTAGAAAATCCTGTCATACTTGTCTTACTGCTATCATTAACTGTTATTATGCGTTTTCACTTTATATTTCAGGTTATTTAAATCAGACTGCATTGAACAGTGCACAAATTCTTGATAATAATATCATCTACTAGGGATTGCCCAGTGATCAACCGTAATTAAGTAAATTTAAGTTTGAACATTATTGACGTTTTTTTGTCTAAGAGTACACCTCGATTATTATTGGATGTATTTTTTGGAATATTGTTTATGACTTTCTAATAAGAATTATGAAAAAAATGTGATGGCCAAGATGTGATACTTGGCTAGTTTTTTTATATTCATGTTTAATATTGTTTTTAAAATTTTTAATCACTCAGCAAAGTCGGGCGAATTGGAAAAAAAATAGTTTACATTAAACAGGTTATTATACATGTTGTTTTCCAAAATTTTATATAAAAATATTATTTTATTAAGCGAGAGAAAAAAAAATAACTACCTGCGCGGATTTGAACCCGTCTCTACAATAAGACGCTTACATATCTGTACGATGTTCTACCAACTAGACCATCGCAAATTTGCAACTTCGATGGTAAGGTCGTTTATGTAGCTCTCCGCTAGCTGTCGGAATTTTCTGAATTTTTGAATTGCTGTTAAAAATCCGCGATTCACAAAATCGGTCCCATTACATTAACTTCCTCTGGGAAGTAAAAAATATTTTCCACTTTTCTCACCCACCTTCATTGGCTTATTAAATCCATTTCTAATTGAAACGTGATAGTAATCCGGCTTCCCTTCAATGTCCAATTTAAATTCAGCAATCGTATATGGTCCATTACATTTTCTATACTGACAGTCCTCTGTTCTGGCTATTATTGTACCAGACCAGTTACTTTGTAGGATGATGGAAGCCTGAAACAAAAAATTTTCAGAATGTAATAGAAACTCTTGAACAAGTTGCTGTCTGACCGACGAACAAAACGGAGGAGGTACACAATTCGACAATTCGGCTGCTTTTTCATGGATGTTCGCACCTTAGAAATAATAATAATAATTTTTATTATTCTTTTCTACTTCCCTCAATAAGGGAAGTATTGTATTCACATAAAAAATCGACCTCGAGATTTTTGCCGATATTTACGTTTTGGGGTTGGTTCCTAGATAACGAACATCATGGTATCTCTAGTCCGTCGGTCTGTCTGTCTGTCTGTAGTCTGTTGGCGTTGTAGCTCAATAACGGCTTGACCTAGGACAACGAACGGCGACGCAATGTAAGGGTTTTCGTTAATCATATATACAGGGTGTCCAAAATGTTAAGTGTCAATATAAGAACGGTAGAAGCGACGAGGCTGTTTCCATCTCGAAGCGGGGTGGTTTGTCGAGGGAAGTCAGAGGTAGGTAAAGGCTTTTACCATTTTTTTTCATTTAATAGAGGACAATTTGAGGATTGGTTTCTACTGAAAAAAAAATCGATGTTCAACATGTGCTTGCCCTTAAAAACTTCTCCCAAAGGCGGTGGAGGAGGCATTTTTTCTCTTACATTGAAAAATTAATGAATCACATCCGGCAACATTTAAATTGGATATTTTTCCAAAAAATCATAGGCTTCCAAGTTGCAGCAGTGGTAAAATCTGAAATATGTGTGTCTCCGCTATATGGTGGAGGCAATTTTTTTGTTTTTCGAAAATTGATAATATGAGACAGTCAAGTTAAAGAAGAGATTATATGTATCAAAAATCATTGCACGTTTTCTAAACAAAAAGCTCGAACTAACAGAAATACACAGCATGCAATCGAATTATTGTCCTACCATATCTTACCAACTGTCCAGCAGGCAGAAGAAAACTATCTTCAGCTGTCATTTCCACCCACAAGCTTTCATTGCCCTTATTCTTGATTTGTATGCCTTTAAGATGAGGGACGGCGGTGGCGGCGGCTGCACTAATTTTCGCTGGCATACTAGTTACTGCTGGAGACAATAAAACTGTAGACAAAATAAGGAAGGCGGCGTATTTGAATGACATTTTTTCGTCCGTCGTCCAACACAAACACAAAACAAGGGGTACTTCTACTGACTAATAACTGTCAAAGAGTCTTTCTCTGGGCTACGCGGATGTTTCAACAACATAATACTAAATATAATATCATCTTTGATATATGCCGAGACTTGATATAATTTTATTATGATGCTAACTGTTATGTTTACATATCAAGCCGACTTGTATTGGGTTAGATGGTGAGGTGGGGGGAAAAAAGGAGATATTTCGTAAACATGTTTACGCATTTGTAGATGTAATATAATGTATTTCACATTCTATCTATCTTTTGTTGTCTTGTTTAGAATGGCTTTGTAGGGATCAGGGATGGACTAGCTGAATTGGTCATTTTTAGAGTTCCGTACGTTCCGAAAAAAAAACGGTACACTTATAGGATCACTCGTGTGTCCGTCTGTCCGTCGTTCACAGTCAATTATCTCCGAATCTACTTGACAGATTGAATTGAAATTTTGTACAGATATCAATTTCTGTGACACCCAACCGCAGAGGTGTGACATGAATAGATGCAATTTGTATATGGGGGGGGTATTTTGTGAGGAAGGTGGAAAATAAAAAAAAATTAAAACATGTGTAAAATACGAAATTTTATTCAAACATAACTTTTTTTGTGCTTTCTCTCAGAGATGGCGCTATATGTGGGTGGTAAAGGGCTCTCAGAAGAATAGTGATATTGGTACCAAACAAAATAAAAAAGAAAGCAACAACATTCACCGATCCGTTCCCGAGATAATGCTGTCACAGACAGACAGACAGACCAATGGTTGAAAATATGTTTATTAGACTTAGAAAACTCTGAAGCCTCAACATTTGTAAAAATCTCGATACTGAAAATTTCACACGATTACAGTACTTTCCTTATACAGCTATAGTAGCGTAGGAAAGTAAAAAATAGACCGACGTTATTAGTTGGTGCCCTGAGTATTACGAAATAATATTAATTCTACTGGTGCTGTTACTTTTGAAGTTGTGCAGTTGCAGTTAAATTGATAACTTTTGGCACCAACTTCACAAGTACCAGCACCAATAGCATTAATATTATTTTGTAATTTTCAGTGCACCAAATAATAACGTCGGACATTTTACTACCGCAGTAACTCGAAAACCGTAACTCTACGGAAAAATATGTTCATTATAAATGTTGCTACAAATATTTGGGTCGTTCATGTAGTTCCCTCAGATGTTTGATTTTCGAGAAAAATTGCAACCTTCATCCCCTTCTGGTTTTTTGAATGGAAGGAGATTTCGGATGGGAGTTTTTACCATTTCTCAAATCTTTCAAAAGAATTCAAAATTACTAAAATCAGTGTACGTTTACTATATAAAACGTGCGCACGAACCAAAAAAAGCAGGCAGTCGAATGTACACCTTTTCCGTTCCTCCGATTGGGTTCGTCGGTCAAATAATAGGGGAAACACACAAATATTTCAGACTATCCTGACTGTAAACTGTAACTCGTTATTTGTTTTTTATTCTGTGGGATATGGTCTTTTCTGTAATTTCACCATCTTGAATATTTGATTTTCGAAAAAATGACCCCTCCATCCATTTAAAGTAATAAACCCAAAATACACTAACACTTTTTTTTAAGTGGGAAAATTAATATGTGTGTATTTTTATAATATATAATATTTTTTTTATGGAAAAGTAAAGCTCAATAAAACATAATGATAAATCTAACAATATGTTCAGATAAGCTCATTATATTTTTTAATTGATTAAAAATAAATAAACAAGTTATTTTTTAGTTTCTAAATATAAAACAAAAAAAATCTTTTTTTTTACTTTTTATTCCATTATTATTGTCAATACATTCAAATGTCGCTCAGATATGTGTAACAATTATTTTATCAGCGTCAACATAAAAACAAAAATAGTTTAGTCTCACTTTTGGGTTGATTTATCGGAAATAAACCAAAATGGACCTTTGACCCATGAATTCCGAACATCCAACTAGGATTGTGCTACATTTTTTTTTCCTCTTTTCTAAATCATTCAAACGCTACTTTGGTGGAAACGTCATTAGATATATAACTTCATAGATAAGATTATTGTGAGAGTATTTCGTTGAATTCAATCATCTTTTAATTCCACTCAAATAAGAGATAATGGATATAATAATATATACATAATACTGCTTCTATACTCTTTTAAGTAGGACAGTGATGTATTCAGATTTAATATTGCACAATGGTATATTTTTTCGTAAGAAATTTATTTTCCACTAGCTAACTCGATGAACTTTTAGCACCTAAAATCTATTTTATTTTATCTTTAAAGCTATTATAAAGCCTAATCAATCCGCTTCTTGTACGGTTTGAATTTTCATAGATTATTAAATAAAATTTGCATGTATTTAAAGTTAATTCGATAGAGTTCATTTACATGAAAAATTACAGCTAACCTAACCTAACTATTTTAAAATAAAACAATGGCTCATCTCCACAGTATTAACTATTTTCTGTTTTTTTTTTAAATTTTTTCTTTGTGTAAATATTTAACGACGATGACTTTTCGACACGGGAACATGCGACATAATAAAGTTGTCCATGCGCGAAACACGGAAACTCCAAGTTAATTCCGCAAACTTCTAACGATGTTTATTGTCATCACAATGGCAAGTCGGTTGGAATCATCCGGGGATAGGTACGTGGAATCAAGACATCGTCTCCTTTATATTTTCCCTTAATGATGCTTGCCTCGATGAAGTTATTCATTATTTTTTTCACAGCCAGTCTCGTTACATTGCATAGTCGAGGAGGTTAATTAATTATACGCACCATGAAGATGACTGTGTCTATTTTTAATCGCAAATTGTTTGATACGGAACTCCAAAAAATTTCAAGGGCATCCATCATGTGAATAATAAAATAAACGCTCTAGAAAATATTGAAGTAAAAATGCAAAAAATGACCGTTTCTCCACCTATTGAACGTTAAATCTTGAGAAAAAACCCCAGAATATAGCGCCCCCCTTGAAGTTTATAGAAAAAGTTAAGCAATATTCTGAGTAAAGAACCTCTTCCACACGAACCCGAACCGCACTTGATTTTTTTTATGCATATAAATATCGAGAATATTTTGTAAACGATTCTTTATCTTCTTTTGTTTTTTTTATTCAAGGGAGATTCAAGTAGCTTCTGGTGAATGGATGAACGAGTTTGTGAGAAGGCCCAGCCGCCGAAGGGACAACAGGGTATATGTACCAGCCGCTGATATCATCAAGAGGACAATCAGACGATCATGGACCATATCTAGTAAGTACCACCTTGCACTTTTTTTGCGACGACCCAGAATTTTGTAATAACCTTCCAGATTCTTCCATCTTTGGATTTCCTTTCCCAATTGTTAACATTATTTCCTTCCAGATGTTCAAACTATGCTTCACTCCTTCACTTCATCACTTCTCCTCCTCCGTTTTTCTCAAGATCTATAAATAGTCCATCCATGCTACCCTGTTCACTCTCTGTTAAAATCGTAACATGTGCGTAATAGTTGTACTCTGCTTCCAGATCCCACACCTAGATGGAGCGCCTTCCATCGCAGCTCACCCGAGCATCGGCCCTACAACAGCCTGCCCAGAGCTGGGGCTGGTACCACTGCAGCCCTAGACATTACCGCCACGTATCCTAGCCTTCTACCGCATCGCATTTCCTCTTCCTCCTCCGCCAAGGGCGACCACCAACAAAAAACGTTTCCACCCCCAGCATCACCATCATCGGCGGTGAATCTATCGCCTATATTCCTGCGACGCCAGACTCCGAACAGAAGAACCCAGTCAGAGGACATCTATGAGGATAGGGGCGTAGTTGCTGCCCCGCTGGCATCACCAAAGCGAATTGTAGTGGCGGCCAATGAAGGGCGTGCACCTGCACCGGTTGTTCGAGTTAATCCTCTGATGATGTTAGGTGTCAAGGATAAGGAGTCTAAGAAGAGGCGATCATCGCCAAAACGTGGTGACACCAGCCAGGAAGTAGCAAGGGCCAGCAGTGGTGGAGGAGAAGACAGCAGGAGCAGCAGCAAGGAGGATGTTGAAGAACGGAGTAAAGGTATGTAGTATGTATGGATTTTGCTTAAATCGACTAATGATGCTTCCAATTATATCAATAGCTTCATGTTTAGTCAACTTGACAATAGCAGATCGGTAATGGCTGTATTTCTGGATCTAGCGAAGGCTTTTGACACGGTAGTACTTAAACTTCTATTGATTATTTTGAGTGATCTTGGTATAAGAGGGATTGTTAATAATTTGAGGCGAAATTATCTCTCAAAGTTAAAAGTTCTTACAGCTTAGTCACTTGTGGAGTCCCTCAAGGTTAAATTTTGGGTCCATTATTATTTAATGCCTATATTAATGGATTATTGCAACTTAATATACCTGCTACAGACGCATTGACAATACATGATGATGTTTGTTATAATAATTTAAATTGTGAATGTGATAAAATCAAAAGAATAAATGAACTTAAATATCTTGGTGTGATAATGAATGAAAATTGGAATTTTCTATAAAATGAGATATATGTATTAAAATTATACCATGCTTTGTTCTGTAGCGTCCTATTTTATCGGATTATTATTGGGGATTCAGCAATGTTGAATATCAATGAAAAATATATTTTGGAAGCACTAATAAATTTGTTATTGTATTATACGGTGTTATACAGTGTTGCCACATATGACTACTGAATTACCTAGCACAGTATTATTTTAAATTTTTGATGTTAAGTAAATATATCTTTTATTGTTGCAGATTTGCTGACACCCGAAACACGAAGAAAACTCGACAAAAGTTGTAGCGAAAAACGTGTCAGCTTTGACAATCATCACGAATTGATGACATCATCGTCTCCTTCCGAACAAACATCATCATCATTCGTCGACCGGACACAATCGCTGAACGAAACCAAAAAGAGGATACGACGACAATTTGGACGATCATCATTTCAAGACGATCACTCCGACCATTCCGAGGACATTGGAAATGCTGCATCGTCGACAGAGGTAAAGACTTATCAAAAAATAAATTATAGTATATTTATATACAGTGCGACTCACCCTGGAATAGAATCTTACCTACTATCGGCCATTCTGCCGTCCTTACAGCCAAATGATGACGATGTGGAAATATTCGTCTTTAGTTATTATTTTTCCTACTCATAAATGAATTTTTGGAACGAAGTTACTTACGTAGCAGAAATCATGTTACGCTCCTCGATGCAACTTCCGTCGGCTTTCTCTTTTTGACCGCCTTTTGCATAGTAAACGTACTCCGATTTAGACGATTTTTGTTTCATTCCAAAGAGGAGAGTTGGGAAATGGTCCCATATTGAGAAAAATCAAATCCAAAATCTCCTTCCCTCCAAAAACCGCCCCAAAGGGGGTGGAGGGGGCAATTTTTCTCGAAAATTGAAAATTCGAGACGACAGAATTAATGAAAATTCCATATCCGGAAATGTTTAAATTGGACATTTTAAAAAATAATCATACGTTACCGCGCTACAGTCTGAAATATGTGTTTCAGCTATGTGGAAGGGGCAATTTTTTCCGAAAATCGAAAATTCGAGATTTGAAAATTAGAAAGGGGACCATATCCGGAAATTTTTAAATTGAAAATTTTTTGAAAAGAGTCACGGTTTCCGAGTTTCGCAATGGTAAAGTCTGAAATATGTGATATGCGCATTTCCGCTATTTACAAGCTACACCTACCTATATCTTTTTGGGTATTAATGAACGTTCGACAATTTCCATGACTAATGTTACACTCAAAAATGTGAAAGACTATAATAAAATTCCATTAAAATATTATTTAGACATGATAATTGTTTTGGCACACTTTGCCTTTAATAAATGTGAATATTAAGAGGGTAAGTGCCTACCTAAATAATAAGGATGGTTAACATAAATCTTAATGACGAAGTACGAGATTTGGAGTTGGATTTAATGTTTCCTGGTAAGTGGGTAGGACGACAGGGACCTATTCCATGGCCACCAAGGTCGCCAGACCTAACATCAATTGATTTTTTTCTTTGGGGAATTGTAAAATCGGAGGTTTATCCCTTAACGCCGCTACTACACCAGAAAACATGAAAATAAGAATTCGTGAGGCATTTCAACAAATTATGCAGTTTCATTTGAGCAAACTTCGTGGAGAGATTGAGAAAATGTCTTGTGAACAGGGTGGAAAACATTTAGAATATATATTATACGTTTAATTATTATTGTCGTAAATGGAGCAAATATTTCTTCAATTTTGTAATAAAAAATTTGAAAAACACGAATAATCGAAGAACTGTTAGGAAAATAACATATAACATGTTGGTATCTTCAGATAGGTAAATAAATAAATAGTAACATTTGAAGCACCTGGTATAAATGCTACTTTGGCGTCCTCTATGTCACTGTACCAGACAAAATTCAGATCTTTGAAGAAATAAAATCACTTGATTGTTTTGTTGAGAGCCTGCATTACTCCCAATTTTTTAAAAAATAATAACTTCGCATTTTTTTGGCTATTATGTTTGAATCGTAAATGACTAAAATTTATCACTAATACTTTTTCTATTTAATCGTTTCTCCATCTTTTATAATGCCCGTCTGGTCTCCAATTTGGTTCACACTGTATAAGAGACATCGTCATCTCACATTTTCGATATTATTTTATGCCATTCCGCTATTCTATGTTTCCGCAACAGCTATTACATATATACCCTGATATGGCACGTAGCATCCTACATTATATAGATAAATATATGAGATGTCGACAAATAGGCCAAATTTTCTCGCGAAGGCAAACGAATCAACTGCGACGTTTATATAAAAGTTTTTCCGGTTCTATTTAACTTAATTCCTTGAAGGATAACTTTCTTAGTTTCGATATTGGCAAAGAAATAAAAAAAATCTTTTCTATCGACAAAAATCTGGTGTGTCCACTCACACGACTTTCCTACCGCTCGCAGGCAAATTCCAGTGAATTAAAAATTTTACACTATTACAATACTTTCCTTACATAGCGACGATAGCAGCGGTAGGAAAGTAAAAATCCTCTGGTCAAATCGTGCTACCACTCATTTTTTCAGCATGTCAAGACAAACAACAATGGTCATGTAACATTTTTTCGCAAGATGAAACGTTTAGCCAGAATCTGAAGAAACATGTGGAAAATACGGAATTTTATTCAAGCATACCTTTTTTGTGCTTTTTCTCAGAGATGGCGATATGTGTGGGTGATAAAGGGCTCCCAGAAGAATACTTTAGGCAAGTTTAATCAAAATCCTTAGAGCCGTTTTCGCGCTTTAGTCTTGAGCAACTCAAGTTTTTTGGCTATAGCCAACATCCAATGTATATAGGATTCTCATTCAGTGCCACCGGCGAATGATATTGGTACCAAACAAAATAAAAAAGAAAGCAACAAAATTCACCGTTCCCGAGATAATGCTGTCACAGACAGACAGACCAATGGCTGAAAATATGTTTATTAGACTTAGAAAACTCTGAAACGTCAACATTTGTAAAAATCTCGATACCGAAAATTTCACACGATTACAATACTTTCCTTATACAGCTACTATAGTAGCGTTGGAAAGTAAAAAGTTTTTAAATTGATTCGAAAAACTTTTGTTTCTGCTTAATAGTGGTTGCTTCTTTTGTAACTTAATGTGTGGACAGCTTTTGTACGATGGTACGGAAACCTTCGGGTGCTTGTCCACTTGACACTTTCCGCGGTATCCACCAACCTAATTATTTCATGCTTTTTTGCATATTTAGCATTGTGTGTTTTTTTTTAATTTTTTTTAATGTTAAACACCTACCACTGCACTTGACGCGAATTTAAATTATGTTAGACTGCATAAAGTACGACTGCCCAAGACGTTCTACAAGGCTTAAACAACAAAAAAATTTGGCGCTCATGGCGAGATGCGTCCGGATTATGACTTTTAAAAATCAGTGTCCATAGTACTCGATGTGCGGGGATTATAGAGGTGGTTACACAGTATATGTATCTATCTAAATCAAACATTTTGACTGGTTCCACATTTCAGGTTCGATATGCGATGAGAGAAGAAGTAGCGCCCATTGACTTGTGTGACATTGAGCCGCTCAGTGGTACGGTGTTTTGTAAGGTTAGTGTTCGCCGAAACAGAGGAGCACAACAATCACAAGAGCACAGAAACAGGAATCGATCAGCTGCGGATAATGGTGAGTGTTTTATAAATTTGGTTCCATTTCTTGCTATGTAGTTGCAAGTATTTAATGCCGCTTGTGCGTAGTTGTTATGAAGAAGAAGAAAATGCTTTGCATGTACCATAATTAGTAGATTAGTGTCTTTGGTTGGTATGGTAATAGTCTAGTTTAGCGGCTTTTGCTATAAAAGCTCTAAAAATCAAATGTATGCAAAAATAGATGTATGGCAACATAATATAATTGTTATTAAAAAAGAAAAAATGGTGTTTTCAGCACTTACGACTTTTAGCTGGAATTTTCGATTTGGAAGTTTCTTTTCAATCCCAAATAGTATATAATCATCCTTGCATTCATTTAAACACTAACATCCCATAGTAAATATAAGTTCGCGAAAAAGTTAGGTTAAACGACTCGATGATTGACTTGTGCAGGGTGTTTGACGTTTAAAACTGTCAAATCCAATGTTGCCAAAACAGCCAATATAAAGATTGCGATATTGAACATTTTTTTAAAATTTTCGATAACGAAAGCATAAACCAAGTGGTGAGATTTTAAATGTCTGAAGGTTTAGTTCCATGTTTGAACTTTACTAAAAAAATATTTTTCACAAATACTTGTTTTAGAGCAAAAATACGATATTATGACGAAGGTGAGGAACTTTGTCTTCAGGATTTCGAAAATATTAATTCAGTGATTGCTTTACTAGAAAATATATTTTAACGTGGATAGTTTATCATGTACTAACAATTATTATTTCTTTTAGTTTGTATTTGTTCTAATTCCTTATTTGCTATAGTTGTTTCATGTATAGTTCATTAATTATAATCCTAGATTTGGTATATTTATTCTCGATCCTTCCAGAAACTATATATGAGGTACATTTTGTCACAGTATTGTCAATTTGACAAGCCTCTAGAACATTATTATGTGCTTCTAGATCATCATAGAACATTCTCGATGAATGTCATATCATGATTCAGATATATAAAGCCGTGACGACCACGGAACAGAGTCAGTTTTATTATAGCTGTCAATTGGAGACATCATAAGTCGAAAGTATAGTATAGTATAAGTAAAATAATCTAATACCACGAAAGTTATACTGGCAAAGTTAGCAACAGTGATATTAATAGCACTTTAAGTTCAATATATTATATAAATCAATCATCAATTCGGTTAACCTAACTTTTTCGCGAACTCATATTTATTATTTTTATGCATATTTTTGCTTAATTTGAAGAATGTTGGTGTTTAATAGAAAACAAGGATGATTATATACCTACTATTAAGGATTGAAAAGAAACTTCCAAATCGAAACTTCCAGCTAAAAGTCGTAAGTACTGAGAACACCATTTTTCTCTTTTTTAAATAACAAATCATTAAAAATAGCGTCTTCCGCCTCTATTGTATTGAAAGTTATGCTAAAATACACCTATTTAGCAAACATTTGATTTTTTAGGGCTTTTATAGCAAAACCCGCTAAACTAGACTGTTACCCAAAATAAAGTTGTACAAATGAAAAGTTTTGATCCGCTCATAAGAAAAAAATGTTTTTTTTTTGTACTAAAACATCATTTGTCTAATACATAATGATTACTGAGGGTTTACGATGTGTGGACTTGCCATGTGTTCTATTTTTGACCGACATCCCAAACGGTGGAGGTATACAATTTTCGACTGTGTGATTCTTTCTCTGATTTTGATTATTCTTCGCTACAGTTGAATGAAAAGTGCTGAGAAATGGTCCCATGTTAAACAAATTAAAAATCCAACATTTCCTTCCCTTTGAAAAACTGCCCCCAAAGAGTGTAGAGGGGATGTTTTTTTTTATTTGATAATTTGATACGGCAATTTTTTTAAATTGAAAACCATATCTTCGGCAACATTTAAATCGGACATTTTCAAAAAAAAAATAGAAAATATGTGTAAATAACCTCACTTTTTCAAATATTTGTGTATTTCTTTGGGAACCTTGAAAAATGATTCGGGATCTTCCATTTTATTGGTAGTTCGGAATTCTATAAACTTTTTCTCAATTATCCAGGGGATAGAGGTTGTTTAGAAAAAGTAATACTGCATGGATCCACACTACATATAACTGCACTATTTCAAAATTATCAGCACCAGAAGAATTTATCTAAATCATTTCTTGATTATGAATTAAAAATGATAATCAATTAATTTGCCTATTAATAATCGAGGGTAATATTCAACCATGATTTATTTAAATGTTACACTATGATTTTATTGAAGAAATAAACTCGTTTATTAGTGATTATGACTCATTTTATAACTTGTGAGTTGACTAAGTATACCACGTAGAAGCGACATCGACAACAATCAGTATGTAAGTTATAAATGCAAAATATTTTTTACAAAAAATTGGACCGACTTTATCAGTTGTTGCACTGGAAAATACAAAATAATATTAAGTCTATTGGTGCTGGTAATTTGAAGTTATGCCGTTGTAGTTTGTTATTGTAGGCACCAACTCCAGCACCAATAGAATTAATATTATTTTGTATTTTTTAGTCTAACAACTGATAAAGTGGGTCCAATTGTTTGTAAAAAATATTTATCTCATAAAACTCAGAATATTATCTTCAAATGTTTCCAATGCCACCTAGTAAAACCATATGTTATATGGAATAAAGAAACTGATTGCAATTTAAATTCAAGATAATATATTTAAAAAAGCCATTAGGTAATTTGGTTTTGGTATGCTGTGACCTTAGGAAACACCCTGTGTATTACGTATTAATTTTAAAATGTGGATCTTAAGCATATCCACAACTTCTACTCAAAATTTCTTTCGTTTGTGTCAGGACAACAGAAATATTAAATTCCGGATTATAAGTTGATCACCGTTTAAAAAAAAATAACTGCTATGCTATGACATTATAAAATACCCAGTATATAAAGAATTATTTTTAAATGTGGATCTTAAGCATATCCACAACTTCTACTCAAAATTTCTTTCGTTTGTGTCAGGACAACAGAGATATTAAACTCAGGATTATAAGTTGATCTCATTTGGACAAACTGCTATGCTATGATATTCTAAAATACCCTGTATATAAAGACTTACTTTTTAAATGTGGATCTTGAGCACATCTACATCTTCTACTCAAAATTTCTTTCGTTTGTGTCAGGACAACAGAAATATTAAACTCCGGATTATAAGTTGATCACCATTTAAAAAAAAATAACTGCTATGCTATGACATTATAAAATACCCAGTATATAAAGAATTATTTTTAAATGTGGATCTTAAGCATATCCACAACTTCTACTCAAAATTTCTTTCGTTTGTGTCAGGACAACAGAAATATTAAACTCCGGATTATAAGTTGATCACCATTTAAAGAAAATAACTGCTATGCTATGACATTATAAAATACCCAGTATATAAAGAATTATTTTTAAATGTGGATCTTAAGCATATCCACAACTTCTACTCAAAATTTCTTTCGTTTGTGTCAGGACAACAGAGATATTAAACTCAGGATTATAAGTTGATCTCATTTGGACAAACTGCTATGCTATGATATTCTAAAATACCCTGTATATAAAGACTTACTTTTTAAATGTGGATCTTGAGCACATCTACATCTTCTAGTCAAAATTTCTTTTGCATGTAAACAGAGATATCAAACTCCAGAATAAAATTGGATCACCATTTAAAAAAAACATAACTAGTATGCTATGACATTATAAAATACCCTGTAGGTATATAACTGATTTCAAAATGTGAGGCTTGACACTATCTACAACTTCTATTCAAATGTCTCAGGGCAAAACTCCGAAATAAAAGTTGATCTACACCTTGTATATCGGTTGTCTGTACGTACGTCTATACGTACCTATACAGAGTACGCCTTCTCTTTCTCCAATATCTATTTATGGGCTTTACCACCGTGTGCCAGCTCCACATCATTGGCGACACTTTGCCAACTTTGAAACAAAACCCCCATTGTTGTTTTGTATTAGTTCTCTAGTACACGAGAGTGTTTGTTATGTATTGATACAACTTGTCCCGCTTGCTCCATTCTCTGGAATTAGCTTTGCCAACAGCCTACATATAAAAGACACGCTATTCTACTCCCTCGGACTAGATAGAACTCTAGACTACTAATAACTAATAGACTTTATAGACTAGACAGAGAAGAACGAGAGAGAACCGTCCATCCCCCCTCCCCGATATGAGAAGACACTTCCGTCCGATTGTGTGTGTGTCACACAAGGCTGCTATGATCGTGATTTATGGAGAGAGAGTTTGAGCTTTTTGTTTTGTGTGCTTCGCGAGTAGTAGTAGTAAAACGATATTGCTACTTCTTGTGCTACGACATATTATAAACTTTGTACTTAGTTTTCGAGAGAAGTGTCTCTGGATGATGGAAAGAACCCCCAGATGGATGGCATCATGGCTCAGGCTGTTTCGGTTTTATTTTGCGCTGCCATCTAGTTTGTGTGATTTTGATTGATTGTCCCAGCGTTCGCGTTCATCTGTTAAAACTCCACAGAAATTTATGGGGCTTTTAGAGGAACATTCATTTTACGTAATTCTCTGTCAAGTATCTTTCAGTGTTCCGTGAGCACTATGGTTGTCGTAAGTTACCGACAGACATGTTTATTTTAAGCATAGCCTTACCATTGTTAAAAGCCGCAGATCATTCTCCAAAATGTAATATGGTACATATTATAGTTCTTTTTACTTGTACATAACTTTTTAAAGAAACTAGGACCGACTTTAATGGATGATGCAAGAAAAATATAAAATAATCTTTACAAGCGGTTAATCCATGAATTCACGGGTCTTACCATCTATATCTATAGAGGGCGTTCTGAGAATATAACAGAGATGCTTCGTCGTTGCTGAACGTACTCAATGAAGTATTTCCGATCATACCCTATAAAATTTCAACTACTGTATTATACAATTTGCTATTTAACATGTGCTGCCATCCATTGCGAGCCAGGTCTAATAGAGATACAAATAATTATTACGGTTTTGAACAAGATTAATTAAGACTTAGCACCTAGTTCAGATAGCTTTGGACAATTCTTCACGTCCCTAAATCTAGCAGAGCGAAGTGAGCAGTATCCAAAATTTTTTTTTGGTGCTTCTAGAGCTAATAGTTCTGTGCTGTGTTCCCAAATTACTTGCTCTTAATAGTTTTTTGAAAAATGGCTGCTTTGCTAGCTTTATACTAAAGCTAGCACAGCAACCTTTAAAAATCAACTTTTTTGAGAATTTTTTTAGTGCTTGTAGAGAAAATTAAGTCCTAATTAAGTGCTGTATCCTGAAATTAATTGCTCTTATAGTTTTTTTTGGAAAATGGCTGCTTTGCTAGCTTTATACGATCAACTTTTCTGAAAACTTCTTTTTTTAGTGCTTGAAGAGTTAATTAAGTGCTGTATTGGAAAATTAATGGCTTTTATATTTTTTTTTGAAAAATGGCTGCTTTGCTTTTAGAAATTTCAGATGTAAAGCTATCAAAGCAGCCATTTTTCAAAAAACTATAAGAGCAATTAATTTCGGAATACAGCACTTTATTAGCTCTACAAGCACCAAAGAAGATTTTTCAAGAAAGTGATTTCTAAAAGCACAGCAGCCATTTTCCAAAAAAACTTTAAAAAACTTCAAGAGCAATTAATTCTGGAATACAGCACTTAATTAGCCCTACAAGAATTAAAAAAGAAGTTCTCAAAAAAAGTTGTTGCAGCCATTTTTCAAAAAACCATAAGAGTAATGAATTTCGGAATACAGCACTTAATTAGCTCTACAAGCACCAAGGAAGATTTTTCAAAAAAGTGATTTCTAAAAGCAAAGCCGCCATTTTCCAAAAAACTGTAACAGCAGTTAATTTTAGAATACAGCACTTAATTAGCCCTACAAGAATTAAAAAAGAAGTTTTCAAAAAAAGTTGTTGCAGCCATTTTTCAAAAAACCATAAGAGTAATGAATTTCGGAATACAGCACTTAATTAGCCCTACAAGCACTGAAAAAAAAACGTTCTCAAAAAAGTTGATTTTTAATGCCATTTTTCAAAAAAAATTATAAGAGCAACTAATTTCAGAATACAGCACTTAATTGGCACCTAATATGCGCTACAAGCACTAAATATGGATTTTGGATTCTCCTCACTTGCTCTGTTAGCTTTAGGAACGTCAAATCTTCATACTAATATTGCAAAAACTTCTAACCTTTATACTTTTTTATTTCATTCGGAACATATCACAATTGAATGAAGTGTACGGTCGCCGATTTCGGAACTTATTAGAACTCATCAGATACATATATAAAATAATACAAAAAAAAATATAAAAATTCTCCTTTTGGACGGTTTTTACAACAGTATAGGTGTCATCAATAAGATCTAGTCTTTTCCCAAAAAATGCATGGTTTAAGTTTAAAATACCCATACATACATCTACCACCAATTTTGGACACACTGTATATAAATGTTGCAGTGTACAATTATGTGTCAATTTAATCTTTTTTTTTCATCTTGTCCAAGATAAATCACTGATACATTTCCGGTCAAAAGACGATGAAAAAGAAACTATCACAGCATGCTAGAAAGGTACATGATACTAATACAACGACAATCGTGTGGTTCTGGTACTGCGGAGGTGTACTAAGTACTTCAATACCGAGTTGGTACCGAACGGACGGGCGATCTGCATATGCCCATATCGGTATGGGCCGCGCAATGTCGGCCCTCGTGGGCGCAAGCAATTGCTCCACCTGGGGGACGTTGCCTTAGCCTCAGAACAGAGCTGCATGGGTGCGTCGACGACAATAGACTGTCGAAAACATTATCAATTTTATATATGTATATATATTTCAATGAAAAGTGGTTATTATGAAGTGGTTCAAGTTCGCAAAAATGGCCACCATAACAAAAGTGTTACGTATTGTTCTTTTGGGAAATGGATGAACAAATGTAAGTTGCTTATAAGATCTATGAGTCTAGTTAATTTCAACATTGATTATTGCAATAAATAACAACAGTTTGTAACATCCTCTTTATTGCTAATATTTCGATTCTTGACAGGTTTATAATATTCCCAATAAAAGTTTGACAAAATAAAAAATCCCGATGGCCTGTAGTCAGCGGAAAGGTAAATTTCTCAAAATTCATTGAATTGAAATTTTAACAACTTTTTCATTGGTATACCTACATGTTATTACATAAAATTGCCGTATGTGTTATAGCCGTGCGGTTAGAGGTGTTTGTTTTGGCTGTTGAATATAGAGCAGACAGGGTTCGCGTTCCACTTCAAGGCAGAATTTTTTTTTTCGCCTATTTCTTTTCAATAAATATACTATATATTTTTTTAATCAGGGTCTGTATTATGATCTCCAGAAAATGAACAATTACATCAAATTTATATAGAGTGTTCATGTTTTATCTATATTTCTTATTTTTTCTTTATTAATTTTTATTTTTTTATCTGTGCATTTTATGGAAAATTGTTTCGAACAGAAGTTGTAGGTACTGATTATACCTATAACCTAAAATTATTTTTGATGATATTTACACTACGGCTCTTTTTTGATAATTTTTTTAAATGTTTGAACGGTCTCCATTTTGAAACTACTTACCCCATATTGCCCAATAACGAACTCGGCCGAGATATTTTAGAGATTGATTTTATGTAGCAAATTTCAACTTGATACCTCCAAAACTGCGACCTCTATCGTGTTAAAAAAATCCGTAATATCCCATATATATATATATATATATATATATGTGTATATATATATATATAAACTTTTGAACCAAATGTTTTTTGGACTAACTTATAGACATATAACATGAAATTTTTTCGAAATTCAAAAGTGCGAACGTTCGCCATAGGTACATTCTATAAGAAATTTACCTAAAAATTAAAAATATTCTTTTTCTCATACTCAATGTATTAAAAATATAACTGATAAAACAAAACCTAACTTTATTATTTGAAAAGTTAAATTACTTCAAACATGGGAACATTTCTATTACCAAAGTAATCCACAACGAAAAAATGATTTCAAATTTTTGTTTTTATTTGGAAACATCCAAGTTTATTATAAAAAGCGTATATGGCATTGCTTTATTCGTTATTTAATGGATTGTTAAGAGTTTTTTATTTCTAGTTTTGTTAATGATGTTTTTGATATATCCTTACCTATAGAAAATAATCTAATAGATAGTGATAAATCGGGATATCTTGCTGGCCACTTTGATTTAGTGCCGCTTTCCTCTCTGATAATGTTATGTTAATATCGTACTTGATTTTTTCAATTTTACTCGTTTTTTTGGCATAATTTAAATACTATCGCATACTATTTTCATCCTTTTGATTTGAGAAAGATAGCATTATGCAGTTTTAATAGTTACTTTCTTATTTAATAGATTATGACGAACTCCAAAAGTAAACAGGGTTTTCAATTTAAAATAATATATTTTTGAATTATTCATGTTAATTTATTTCATAGAACTTTGTAAACCTATCAAAAACCGAACCGAATATCTATTAAGTTTTTATTTAAATACATATTTAGTTAGGTACATGGTACATTCATATATTTCATTAAAGAAACTATTATTTTCACTCAAGCTTTATTGGAAAAGGAAGATCGGACGGACATTTCATACACATAGTAATTGAGCCTGAAAACAATAAAAAAATATAATAATGCTATTTCAAAAACCTAGTTGAAACACAATAAAATGTTACCTTCTTTGAATCAAAAAGTTTCTCTTTTTCTGATCCACTAGTGGCAAACATATTTTCCTAAAGAAAAATTGGACTATTCAGATCAATACCAGTCAGCTGAAAATATCTTATAGCTTCATGCAGTTCCTTTCGAATCGTTGGTGAAAATTTTGTTCTACCCATGTAAGCTAGTTCGAGTATATTTTTCATACATTCTTTGCTGAATGTCACACACATTGTTTCGCCACGTTGTCTCTGCTCGAGAACGCGCCAGAATGGCATTACGATACGCAGAACTAGAGAATGTGCTTTTAAAATACCATCCGAACAGGTGATGATTGTATCGCAGTACTCTTCATTTCGGTATACATCTGCAAATTTCTGCATCATATAGTTTGTATAATTACTGTTCATTTCTATCTCGATTGTTTCCATGATTTTGAAAAAGATTCGTAGCTGAAAGATAAATAAAACTAGCAAAATGAACGTTTATAAATTAAATTATCATTTAGACTAGACTCAACTAGACTGATTCGAAATGTTTTAGATTATTTGAACTTGACATTTGAATGATTCAGCTGTCAAAATAGGCAAGCATGGAACATTATATTGCCACGATGTCAAAAAAATGTCTATCATAAAACACACATTTCTTCTTAGGGCAGTCTACATAGTTGAATTAATAATAACGTGTTAAGGTAGATTTACGTTACGTATCACCATATAGAGCAAATTTTACACTACGAAATTCCACCACTCCACCTCACATTACAAAATTTTGAAATTCTTCTGTACGTTAAGCTTACACCGATTTTGATTGTCGAAAGAATATGAGTACTTCATAATTATTTTAAAAAAACCAACCGGTTATATTGGATAATGTAATGAGAAATATAAAAAATAATATTTATTTTATTGATACCGGTACTGATGATCACTAAAAATGTGAAGTAAAAATTTAAATATAATGGACTAACAATATAACAGTATAATACAAGACTTGTGGGAGGTAGTTCTATTGTTGTACTAACCTGGTGATGGGGTAACCAACTGGTGATTGGTGATATGGACACTTACTCGACAACGTCACCCGAAAACACATGTGGATCTGCTGGTTCTTCTAGGGTGGCATCGATCCTCATCAATTCACACAGACAGCGATACCAGCGTTACACCAGCTGGTAGTGATTTGATTTTGCCACCGTCCTGCGATGACTATCGCCTGGTGTTTGTCGGAGGCTCGTCGGATGGCTCCTCCAAAGAGGAGGACTGTGACGATAGCTCATCGACGGCCTCCAGTTTCCCACCGTTGACCGATGAATGTGATTGGGATTACTTTGAACCTGGTGCTGCGTCATGTCCTCTGCGTGTCATCACCTGGGGAGCGGGATCACCTTTTGGATCGCCGGGGGAGTCGCGCAAGCTGCATCATAATACTTCTTCTGCGATGACTACAACTTCATCATCATCGCTTACGAAGACACTGCTCGGGGAATCACCGCTGGGATCGCCAATAGTTTATAGAAGGTGAGATATCTTTTTTGTTGTATTAGTGAAGGTACCGATAATAGTCTAGTTTAGCGACTTTTGCTATGAAAGCCCTAAAAAACCAAATGTTTGCAAAAATAAATGTATGTTAGCATAACACATAATGATTTTAGCTGAAATTTTCGATATGGAAGTATCTTTTCAATCCCAAATAGTACCTATATAATCATCCTTGCATTCTATTAAACACTAACATCCTTCAACATCCTTTGCGAAAAAAATAAAAACGTATTGATGATTGACTTGTGCAGAGTGTTTGACGTTTAGGGATATTGAACATTATTTTAAATATTCGATAACGAAACCAAGTGGTCAAATTATTTTTACAAATACTTGCTTTTATCATTGCTATTAAAAAATCATTAAAAATAGCGTTTTCCGCCTCAACTTTATTACAAGTTATGCTAACATACATCTATTTTTGTAAACATTTGAGTTTTCAGGGCTTTTATAGCAAAAGTCGCTAAACTAGATTTTTACCTGTGACTAAAAAGCCCTAAATAACATTTTTTAAATCAAAATGATCGCTTTCGGTCAAGGGTACATTCATATGGTAACCTAATAGTCCAGTCTGTATGTAGCGGTAATATCTCGCATGATTGACAATAAAAAATTAAAACACGACTTCGAATGGCATCACAATACCTTCCTTATGACTCATTAAAAAAATGTTACATTTGACATCCCGGTAGTAGCTACCCCTCTCGTTTATTTTGAAATGGCACCTCCTATATATATTATCATTGAAAATTGCGTGTCATACGATAGCATGCATTTGTTATTTTCTTATTAATAACAACAAAAACATCAATATTTTGTGACTTTTTTGAGTTATTTAACTATCCTTACAAAAATTTAAAATTGCCCCCGCCCATTTTTTTCAAAACTTCAAACCGATGATTTTCAAATGTCAAAACATTAATATTTTATGCATAGGTTGTGTCCATAGCAGTGTGCATAGCATAGTAGTTTAGAACATAAATCATTTGCTACGGTTTGAAGTTTTGAAAAATATGGGCGGAGGCAATTTTTAATTTTCATAAGTATAATAAATAACGTAAGAAAGTGTAAAAATATTACTCTTTTTGCGGTTAAACGTTGAAGCGTTAAATTCATAATAGAATGACACGCAATTTTCAATGACAATATACAGGGGATGCCGTTTGAAAATAAAAAGTGAAGTGTAACTACCATAGGGCTGTCAAGTTTAATATATTTTTTTAATAATTCATTAGGAAGATATTTTGATGCCATTCAAAGCATTTTATAACATTTCTTAATCATCTTTGTCAAATAAGCGATATATTGCTTGTATATACGTAATACCTTGGGACACCCAGCATGTAAGGAAATGTTTATCGGAAAAATTAATTCCTTGCTAAAAGTGGCCAAAAAAAATAACTGAAAAAAAAGTCCAATTGTAGATTCTTAAGTAAAGTAGAATAAAGCCTAAATTATGATAAAATTCAATACTTTTTATCTATATTTTCAAATAAACAGTGGGGGAGAGTGGGAACATTTTCATGACGACATCCTTAAACCGATTTCAACGAAATAAGACTCATGCGGGATGGCGCTGATTAGTCAATTAAATGTTTTGTTTTCTCATTTCACAATAATTGGATATTACTATTTGAAGTTTTCTATGATTTGTGAATGGCTGATCTACGCTACGTGAAACTAAATTACTTGAAATCGGTCTAGAATACTCTATATTCTAGTGTCTTAGCCAAATACAAGTTGTGCGCATTTCTTCATTAAAAAAACCTTTCCCACTCTCCCCCGACCTTCAGTAGAAAAAATTAAAATAATCATTTGGAAAAAATATCGTTTGTAATTCAGGCATTTTTGTGTAAACTATTTAAGATCTACTCGGCAGGTGAAATAAGCTATTAAGCGGTTTCCTGAAATACAGCCGAAGGATCGACTTATTCAATCTACATTAAAACTAGCAAACCAGTCTTCATTTTTTCCATTAAAATTAAAAAATATTTTTTTATACTCCAATGTTCGAAAACTCAAATTCGACCCTGTTTAAAGGTTTTTTGAATACTAAATATAAAAGAAGCCGCTTGAAGTGACGGGTCTTCATATTTATATTTTGTGGTATTTGATGATAGACTTAAATTTGAGTGATAGATAGGCAACAGATTCATAAATGATCATTATCTTGTCTCCTATAGGCGCCTTCTTGATTCCGACACTGGTACCGGCACCGATGACGATGCCATCCAACCAGACGACCACAACAACAGCTCTCCCGCATCCTCCACACTGGGAATGGGCTCCAATAGTGATCTGCACCACCACCACCACCCAGTGCAGTTACACTGCCTTCACTCTGTCAAAGATACTTCCACCAACACAACAAACCTAACGAAAATTAGCAGTAGTCTAGAACACCAACATCAGCAGCAGTATTCGCCTTGTCATGCCTGCGGCTGCTCCTCATCATCATCATCATCATTGCAGTACATCCCGATACCGGTGCCCGTGCCTGTGCCATACCCGGTGCCATCCGCCGAGTGGTCTACCGCAACCTCGGCTACGCTACCGACACCAATGCTGCAAGAGTCTATGATGTTGTATGATGCCGCCAGGCTGCGTTCGTTGCCCAGTTCATTCTGGACACCATCAACATCAACGACGATGCCGGCAGTACCGTCCGATTACACCACGCTGATGTGGCCTAATACCCGCAGCAGCTTGTATACCCACCTAGGAAGCGGTGCGAGGCCGGCGACCTGCGATGATGGTTCTGTTCCTCCAGCTCCTCCTCCGGCACCACGCGATGCTACGTTGAGCGTAACGGCGGAGCCCGTCGGAGCGGAACTGCCCGACCTCCAAGCAGCAGCTAACAACAACAAACAAGAGATCACCGGGTACCTGGAGTGCGAGTATCACCACCACCAACACGGTGACGACGGCAGTGATTCCAGCGACAGCAGCAGTATTGTAGGTGAGGACGAACTGCCCGTCTGCAGGGTATATAACGTGAGTGGTGGTGGTGATTGCGGTGGAGACCATCGTCATAGCGACGATGCCTTGCCTTGCAGCAGCAGCGATGCCTCTTCGCTGAGCAGCTCGCACCGTGAAGACGACGTCGACGACGATGATATGTCATCGACCTCCAGCGGCTCCTCCACTGACACCGATGATACGGGCACTGTGGCCGACAAAAGGCCCAAGAAAAAGTTCTCCAGAATTTTTGTGGTCAATAAAAATGTATCGGCATCGTCAACGACAACAGATTCAAGCCGTCGAGGCTCAACAGATAGCTCTTCTTCATCATCCGATAATGATACCGACACTGAAATGGATTGCTGTATGGTTGTCCTGAAGAATGTCAAGCAGTTGAGTGAAGACTTGCATGAGCTGAAGGGTGCAGAGGATGATCAAGAAGGCTGTGATAGTGATAAAGGTACTTCAAAGATAAAATTAATTTTATATAATATAGTATTTGCCATTTTGTTATATCGAGCGATTTAAAAAAAAATCAAAGTGGAACATGAGAACATGTCTTTACTTAAAATATTTGAAAATTGAAACATTACTTGTTTTGTTTTTGGAGCAGCTAATATTTGATTGATCAATATTGAAGGGAATGCACAAACCTAAACTATTGCAAGATTAGAAAATGATTGACGTTATTCCATAAGAAGTAAAAAAATACTGTTTTAACAGTATAATCTAGTAAACTCCATTCTGATTTTGAATATTTATTTATTGTTATTTCATTCGTAACATACCATTGTGAACAAAGTTGATGATGATTTATAGAAAACGAAGCACGAAACGTCGCATGATAATATTATAAACGTCATTTTGTAAAAGTCTAGTTTAGTAGATTTTGTTATGAAAGCCCTAAAAAATCAAATATTTGCAAAAATAGGTGTATTTGAGCATAACTTTTAATACATTTGGGTGGAAGGCGCTATTTTTAATGATTTTGTTGTTAATACAAAATAATTTTGTTCTTAGGACTATTACCTGGAATTTTCTATTTGCAGTATTTTTTCAATCCCAAATAGTATGTAATCATCCTTGCATTCAATTAAACACTAACATTCTTCAAAATTACCAAAAATATGCGTAGTAAACATAAGTTCGAGAAAAAGTGAGGTTAAAGCGATGATTGACTTGCGCGTGTGTTCGACGGTTAAAAATTGTCAATTCCAACTTTTTTAAATGGTAAGTAATTCTTTTAAGTGAAAATGAAGACGAACTATTCAATTTTTAAATAATCATGGTGTTTTAATGAATTCGTAGTTTTGCTATAAAGCAAGTGTTTGTAAAAAAAAATTTGTTGACCG